>CM053032.1:115563489-115735989 GCA_028564925.1 Lithobates sylvaticus | reverse complement strand
TAAATCTTGATCACCATTGAATATCAAATTATTGATTTCTAATCTTCCTTTGTAGTGTGTTACCTCCCTGATGAAGAACATTTAAAGCTGTTGTATACCCGCGCATTTAAAAAAGGAAAAAGGAAAAAAAAAACCCTGCAAGGCAAAGGCATAATGAGCTAGTATGCAGCGCATACTAGCTCATTCTGAAATGCTTACCTCAGAACGAAGCCCCCATATCGGAGCCCGGCCCACACCGAGGGAGCTGACATCTTGCCCTTGGCATGTCTTCTGGGTTTGCGGCTCCGGCACTGTGAGTGGCTGGAGCCACAATGACGTCACCCCCGCGCATATTTTCTTCCCGGGCAGGGTCCGGCAGCGTCTGCCTGACCTTCAGGTGGGCATTTGGAGCTGATGTCCGCGGCTGCATGCAAAGAAAATATCTTCTAAACCGTACAAGTTTGGGAGATATTAATTTTACCTACAGGTAAGCCTTATTTCTAGGCTTACCTGTAGGTAAAAATATCAAATTTGGGTATACAACCACTTTAATTTGTGTTTGAAACGCGATTAATAGTTCCAGTTGAAATGTAAAGGGGACATCCCAGCGGACAACAACTGGTTGTACCACTGTCTGTCAAGTATACCCTTTTGTAATGTAGATCCTCTGTCATGGTTTGTAAATAAATACTGTTTTTAATATGCCACAGATTTAAATGGTTAATATTTTATGATGCAACACTAAAAGAAAACAATTTTTGTACTTTTGAAGGAAGTGTTTATTTCTATATGCATGGTTGCCGGCATAATCCCAAGAGAGGTGTAAAAACTCAATACTGATATATTAGGGATGGTGGCATGCCATACCTACATTTAACCACTTTCAGCCGGACCATTTTGCTGGCCAAAGACCAGACCACTTTTTGCAAATCGGCACTGCGTCGCTTTAACCACTTTAAGACCAGCCTCGTTTTGGATTTTAGGTGTTTACATGTTTAAAACAGTTTTTTTTGCTAGAAAAAAAACTTAGAACCCCCGAACATTATATATTGTTTTTTTTTTTCTAACACCCTAGAGAATAAAATGGCAGTCGTTGCAATACTTTTTTTCACACCGTATTTGCGCAGCGGTCTTGCAAGCGCACTTTTTTTTTTGGAAAAAATTCACTTTTTTGAATAAAAAAATAAGACAACAGTAAAGTTAGTCCAATTTTTTTATATATTGTGAAAGATAATGTTACGCCGAGTAAATTGATACCTAACATGTCACGCTTCAAAATTGCGCCCGCTCGTGGAATGGCATCAAACTTTTACCCTCAAAAATCTCCATAGGCGACGTTTAAAAAATTCTACAGGTTGCATATTTTGCGTTACATAGGAGGTCTACGGCTATAATTATAGCTCTCGCTCTACCGATCGCGGCGATACCTCACATGTGTGGTTTGACCACCGTTTTCATATGCGGGCGCTACTCACGTATGCGTTCGCTTCTGCGCACGAGCTCGTCGGGATGGGGCGCTTTAAAAAAAATTTTTTTTGTTTTTCTTATTTATTTTTCTTGATTTTATTTATTTTTACACTGTTTTTAAAAAAAAAAAATAATTGGCTCACTTTTATTCCTATTACAAGGAATGTAAACATTCCTTGTAATAGAAAAAAGCATGACAGGTCCTCTTAAATATGAGATCTGGGGTCAAAAAGTCCTCAGATCTCATATTTGGACTTCAATGAAAAAAAAAAAAAAAAAAATGTCATTTAAAAAAATGACATTTGAAAATTTCTCTTTAAGAGGTATGGGCGGAAGTGACGTTTTTGACGTCGCTTCCGCCCTCCTATGGTATAGAGATGAGTGGCGGCCATCTTAGCGTCACTCATCTCTAGACACACAAGGGGAACGGACCCGATCGCCTCCGCCGCTGCCGACGGTTCCGGTAAGCGGCGGAAGGCGCGGGACAGCGGGAGGGGGGGGGGGGCACCTGTCCCGCCGCCGATAACGGTGATCTTGCGGCGAATCTGCCGCGATAACCACCATTATCGGACAGCCGACCGGCGCCTGAAGAGATGGATATCTCAGTTGTGGCAGCAGCTGCTGCCGTTACCGAGATATCCCTCTTCAAAAAAGGGACGTACATCGTCGTGCGCCGGTCGGAAAGTGGTTAACTGACAATTGCGCGGTCGTGCGACGTGGCTCCCAAATAAAATTGACGTCCTTTTTTCCCCCACAAATAGAGCTTTCTTTTGGTGGTATTTTGCGCTATAAACAAAAAAAGAGCGACAATTTTGAAAAAAAAAAAACATTTTTAACTTTTTGACATAATAAATATCACCCAAAAATATATAAACTTTTTTCCCCCCCTCAGTTTAGGCTGATACGTATTCTTCTACATGTTTTTGGTAAAAAAAATTGCAATAAGCGATTATTGCTTGGTTTACGCAAAAGTTATATCGTTTACAAAATAGGGGATAGTTTTATGGCATTTTTATTAATAACATTTTTTTTTACTAGTAATGGCGGCGATCAGCTATTTTTTTATCGTGACTGCAATATTATAGCAGACACATCGGACATTTTTGGGACCATTGTCATTTATACAACAATCAGTGCTATACAATTGCACTGATTCCTGTGTAAAGGACACTGGCAGTGAAGGGGTTAACCACTAGGTGGCAGTGTAGGGGTTAAGTGTGTCCTAGGGGTGTGTCCTAGGGGCGTGTTGCTAACTGTGGGGGGCGTGGCTGTGTTTTACACGTCACTGATCTCTGCTCCAATCACAGGGAGCAGATATCAGTGACACTGTTGCTAGGCAGAACGGGCAGATGCTTAGTTACTTTAGCATCTCCCCGTTCTTCCTCCCCGTGAGAAGATTGCGGGTATCCCAGCGGCGATCGAGTCCGCGGGAGCCACGATTGGACTCATGGAGGTCCCGACCGGCGTGCGCGCCGCAGGCGGCAAATTTAAAGGGACGTACCTGTACGCCCATTTGCCTGTCCGTGCCATTCTGCCGACGTACATCTGTGTGCGCCGGTCAGGAACTAGTTAATAGAACAACTTTAACACTGCTGTCAATCAGAGCCAGTGGGGGCAGAGCCAATTCCCACTCTGTGTCTTATGGACACTCAGAACAGGGTTTGGGAATGAGCATGCAGGAGTGCCCCCATAGCAAGTAGATTGCTATGGGGCATTTCCAAAAACAGACTATTTTGGTTGGAGCGACTTTTTCACTATTATTTAATACTGTGCTTTAGAAGAAAAAGTTAATAGTATGCGGATAGCATAAGACTCTTGAAATTTTTCTTGGAAATATATTTTCCTTTGACCACAATTCCCCGTTTTCTGAACAAAGTATAACCCTGGGCCAACCCATAGTCCAGTTCAGGTATCGCAACATGACTAGTAGAAAGGTTGTTTGATGGCGAGGCTCTCTAGAGCAGTGTTTTCTCAACTCCAGTCCTCAAGGCGCCCCAACAGGTCATGTTTTAGGCTCTCCATTATTTTGCACAGGTGATTTGATCAGTTTCACTGCCTTAGTAATTACCACAGCCGTTTCATCTGAGGGAAATCCTGAAAACATGACCTGTTAGGGCGCCTTGAAGACTGGAGTTGAGAAACACTGCTCTAAAGTTCCAAATCCAGGCTAAAGTCGAGGGTTACAGGAAGTATGTAACTGGGTTTAGAGCCTGAGCTACCCAAATATAGGAACTTCTAGGCATTTTGTAAATACCTGCAGTAGTACAATCTTACTAGGCTTTTAACATGATATTGTTGCTTTGAATATTCTGACATTCTCACTGTATTTAATGCAAACAATCATAGTTTTCACAGGATTTTTAAGGAAAAAATGTGGATTTCTTAGATTTTTTTTTTTTAATTTTTATAATTTCTTTACTTTTATAGGGTGGTGGCTTTTAATGCTTACAAGCCTGACAAAAAGAAGAAAAAGCTTTACAAAGATTCTTTATCCCTTGCTGCTATGATCCGGAAATTTCAGAGAGAAAAAGATGCAATGCGGAAAATTGAACCCAAGCAAAACCAATTGTCCCAATCTATAGCCAATCCTCCACCCAAGTCCAACCATCCTCCTATTGCCAATGATTTATCCGACATTACACTCAGCAGTGACCCTGTTCTTGCCATCTTTGGTGGTGGCAGTGAGAGGGAACTTTTACAAGAAGCAGAAAGTGCACTTGAAATGCTTGGTGACATTGATTTTGATAAACTGTTAGACTCTGCATCCAATGACAGTCCTACAGCTTCTGATTTAGGAGAGAATGGTAATATTGGGCAATCTGCAAATCAATCACATGCTCAAATACCCAAGCAAATACCATCATTTCCTGAAGGGTTACCCAAACAGCTGGAAAAACGTATTGACGATCTGCGAGTGGTATGTAAATAAATAATTCAAGCTGCCTTGTCTTTTGTTTGACTAAATGAATTTGGTAATTTATTTGTTTTCCACACAGGCAGCAAAAATGTTTGATGAAGAAGGTAGAAAAAAGTTTTTTACTCAAGAAATGAACACCATATTATTAGAGTATGTATACTATATTGTTTTTGGTATAAAAAAAAAAATTGCAAGAGATGTTTCTGAACCCTTTCAAATTTAGGATTTATGCATAATTGTGTCTAAAAATGCTCTTTGTCTCACCTGCCCTGTTTAAAAGCAGCGCATATAGCATTCTACTTTGCAATATACTTATTAAACAAATGGCAAACCTGTCATTTTGCCCATTTAGGGGCAAAGTAACCAGTTCAACCGAATAGGCTGCTCCCTCCTTTTGTAGTTGCTTAGATTTCTATGCTACCCCAAGCTGCTAGGACAAATATGCATAAAAGGACTACTGACTTTTTTCAACTTCCTGATCTGCATACCTTGCTTGACAGTATTTTTTGTTTTTATTACTGACTAACACCACAGAACAGTATGTTGTGTTGCCTAAACTAAAATGGCATATTTTTTATACCATAGCACACTGGATAAAACACAGCAATACTGTATACCAACTAACTCTCACACATTAAGACCCTTTTCGCACTTTCACCCTTTTTACCGCTGTTATAGCGGCGCTATTCAGCTGCTAGCGGGGCGCTTTTATCCCCTGCTAGCGGCTAAGGAAAGGATTAATAGCGCCTGAAAAATTCTGCTACTGAAGTTCTTTGCAGGTGCTTCAATAGCATTAATTTCAAAGGGCAGGGGTGGTGGAGTGCTGTATACTCCGCTCCCGCACCTCCCCAAAGATGCTGCTTTCAGAACTTTTTTCCTGTTCTGCAAGCGCATCTCCCCAATGTGAAAGCACTCTGGCTTTCACATTGGGGCTGCAGAAGAGGCAGTTTACAAGCGCTTTTCAGGTACTTTTTTTTAGCGCAAGAGCACAGTTATATTTATACATACATACATACATACATACATACACTATATAGATATATATATAATATTATAGTGTGTGTGCCATTATCAACCAAAAAAATAAATTTTCTTTACTATACTTTTGAGGTGTACGGGAGCATAGGCACTGTTAGACATTTGGATTGCCCAGGAGGTTGGGGCACTGGCAAAAATAATTAAGCCAGCCTCTTTATAACCCTGCCTCCAACCATCATGCCTCAATTTTTTTAACTAGTATTCTAGAAGGTTGGATGCCTTTTCTGCAGTTCCGATATTAGACCCTTTCTTTTATCGTCATTGAGGGACACCAGCTTAGACCAATGGTTATTCTGCCTTCAGGGGGTTTGGACAATGGAAAACAAAAAAGCATTAAGCCAGCTCCCTGGTATATACCCAGCCTCAATCATCATGCCTCCATTTTTTTGTTTCTAGGAGATTAGATGCAGAGCTAAGGAAACATTTTACAGATGTTATATTATTTGTACAGGACACAGGTTGGATATTCATAGACCTCGAGTTAGACTGCTACCTTAAAGAGGAAGTAACCCCCCCCCCCCCCCCCCCCCAAAAATTATTTTTTTAACCTAATTGTATGTTTATTAACATACCCAAGCATGCCATGTGTTCCAAATTGAAAAACGAGCGCTATAAGTACCTTTTTGTTGAGTTTGATTTTTCATTGTGTTCCAGGTATCGCCTGCGCCATTGGTACTGCTGATTTATGAAGCCGATGCGGACGTCATTTCCGCCTTTTACTTCGCTGCCCTGTCAATCTCGCGCATGCGCCGTACCCTCGTAACGTTTAGTCACAAGGGGGAGTGTCAGGAAGAGGAGAATGATTTGTGCATCGTGAGACTTCTCCTCTATGCCGTTCAGAGGAGAATGTCACGCACAGCACAAAGTATAAAAGCCGGAATTATACAAACTGCATTATATATATGCCGATCTAGCAAGTACATACTGCGCAATCGCACATGACGTCATGCACTATGCAAACATGAATATAATCGAAACTAACCAAGTAAGGGCACTTTCACAGGCAGCGATCAGCTGCCTGTGTTATGTAGTTTCTGAAAAGATAAAGTTGTATTAGAGGGTTTACAACCACTTTAAGGTTATAAGACAATGGCAAAGCTTTTTAACATGCTCCCTTGTGCGTAGCCCTATAACCCTACCCCACTCCATAAGGCTTCAATTTTTTTCTTGTTGATGGATCATTTCTCCCTTATGGAGAAGATCCTGTGCTTTAAAGTGTTTGTAAAGATTCACATTTCTTGACAATAGTCATGCTTACCTGCAGCCCCGGTCCTCCTTTTCTCAGGTCCCCTGTCAGTGCTGCTTGCCCCTCCACCATGCTGAGTGCCCCCAGAGCAAGCTGATTGCTCTGGGGTCACTCATGCATGCTTGCGCCTGAGCCACTTCTGTGTATCTGAGACACATAGAGCACGAGACTGTCACCAGCACATGTTGAACTGTCCTGTGTATCCTTGGTATGCTGGTGACATTCTCTTGCTCTGCCTATTTATGGTTCTCGCTGGTGGTCGCTTCAGCACCCACTTATATGCGCAGCCATTTCTTGTAAAGAGCGCTTTCTTATTTTGCACAAGGAAGTTTTGAGACCAAATCCTTCCTTTTATAACTCTTCATTCTTCATTCCACTTCAATGAAAATATTGTTCTTCCTTCCCTTTGTCCTGTCCCCAAAACTTTTGGGAATTGCTCTACCTTGCCTGGATGTAGTCAAGGCTGTCGGTCTACCTAGCAGCCACAAGCTCTGTATGCAAGACTGACTCCATCTTTATGCTGCCCGTGGACCCTTGAAGATGGTATCAATTTTCCCTCTCCACCAGGTGTATCAGGCACCTTTCTACCAGGGCTTAAACTCTTAGGGCTCTTTCACACGGACGGACCGTATGTCCGTTTTTCATCCTTCCGTTTTCGGATGCAAAACGGACATACATGTATCCCTATGGGATAGCGGGTGTCAGCGGATGAACATCCGCTGACCCCCGATCTCGTCCGTGCCCGCTATGGTCCGTTTCTGCAGACTGAGGAAAACCCTATTTTTCCATCCGTCTGCAGAGCGGATCGGATGACGACGGACTCTACGCTCCGTCGTCACCCGATCTACCATAGGGGAGAGCGGCGCTGTGACAGGGCTGAGCAAGCGGATATCCACGGGGCGGATCTGCACTGACCTGCCCCGTGTGAAAGAGCCCTTAAGGACAGAGCTATTTTTTCTTTCTATCTGAGTCTGTTCCTCCAGTGCTGTTTGTTTCTTGGGCTTTTCAGCATCAAGCATCTTCTACCCATATATGTAAGGCCACCATCTGGTCCTCTGTTCCAATTTCTACAAGGTAAATGTTCATGCCTTGGCTGATGGTGAGCTTTGGCCGCAAGGTTCTTCAAATTGTCATCTGAGGTTTTTGTTTGGGTACCTTAACCCTTTTTTTTTGTTGCCCATACCTTAGTTTATTGCTTGGATATGTTTCATGATGTTTGATTACATGTCCTGTTTCCTGTAGTGTACAATTTAAGATAATAGCAATTTTTATTCATCTGTAAATGTTTTGATCTTGAACGAGGCACACAGGCCCCTTCCTTCGGTGCATTGATCACTCCTTGCTGCTTGCTAAAAAAACAAAAAAAAACAAACAAACTGTAGTCTCATAGAGTGGGTGGGGTTAGAGGGTTACAGTCTAGGGGCTACCCTAGCAAGTTTTTTTTTTTTTTCTTTTGGCAGCGTCCAGTCACCTTTTAAGGCCCCTTTCACACATACAGACCGCTGTTCGTTCGTCTGTTTTTTCATCCATTCATGAAGAATGAAAAACTGACATCAATGCAATCCTATGGAAAAACGGATGTATATGGATGATCATCCATTTACATTTTGTTTTTATCTGCTTCTGTGAACATTTTTATTTTTATTTTTTTGAATGTTCGAAAGCCCTATTTTTTTTTTTATCCCTTTAAAAAAAAAAAAAGAAACGGAATGTAGGATAAATGGATGCAAATGGACAAGCGATCCATTGTTGCATCTGTTTTTGCATTGGTTGTTAAGAGCAACCAGTCACGGGGGGGCGGGGGGTTGTGTTGGAGAAAAGCAGGAGAGGTGAAGAGCAGTATACACAGTGAGGGAGCGTCGGCAAGTGAGGGAGCCTGTCTGTGCAGACTGCTCCTTCACTGTGTATACTGCTCTTCACCTGTCCCGTCCTTGCACACACTGCCCTCCCCCAAAGATGACCTGTCATGTATCTGCTATCACATAGGGGTCTATTGGTCCCCTATGTGGTAGCAATAAAAAAAAAAAAAATGTAAAAAAAAAAGTCAGCAGCTACAAATACTGCATCTGCTGACTTTTAAAATAAGGACACTTGCCTGTCCAGGGTGCCCCTAATGTCCTCACCCGAAGTCGACCCATCCCTCGGCTCCAGGGGGAGGCACCAGCATTGCTAGTAAGAGAATCAGGAAGTGAAGCCTTGCGGCTTCACAGCCTGGTTTTCTACTGCGCATGCGCGATTCACATTACTATTGGTCCCTGCTGTCTTCTGGGACCTGTGTGTCTCCCAGATGACAGCGGGGGGGGGGGGGGGGGGTAGAGTACGGACATGGCGTAGATTGCTGCGGATACTGCAATCGCCGGAAGTGGGATCTCCCCCCCCCCCCCCCCCCTGAAAAGTGCCAAATGTGACACAGGAGGGGGGGGGAGGAATCTGGACAGCCAAAGTTCCATTTTTGGGGGGAACTCTGCATTAACTGGCATTTCCCCAATTCTATGTAAACAGTGCAGAGCCAGAGCTGTCAGAGACATTCCTCAGCGCAGAGAGAGCAGAGATACAACTTTTCTCTCTGTTATTTTAGATCAAATGAATGAACTTCTGTCTGTAAATGAGGGCAGTTTCACCACTCAAAGACTAAACCTTTTTCTGACACTTGTTTACAAATTAAAATCGGTAATTGTTGCTACTAAATTACTTGGAGTCCCCAACATTATATATATATCTAGAGACCCTAGAGAATAAAATGGCGATTGTTACAATATTTTATGCCACGCTGTATTTGCGCAGCAGTCTTTTAAACCATTTTTTTGGGGGAAAAAATACACTTCCATGAATTCAAAAAAAAAAAACTGAACGGTAAAGTTAACCCAATTTTTTTTGTGATGAATGTGAAAGCTGATGTTATGCCAAGAGAATCGGGATCTTTATTCTAAGCAAAGAAATTGTGATTCTCATTGTATCCAGAATTGTGCAGCTCTAATGTAAACCAAAAATGTAACTTAAGTGGATGTAAAGAACTGATGTAAGCTGATCCGTTTTTTTAAAAAAAAAACGTGACTGAGCTGATGAAACAAACTGAAGGCTTGTGTGCAAGGGGCCTAATGTAGCCTGCACCCATGCAAACCACTGCACAGAGCAGGTAAGTTTAACTTGTTTGTTATTTTTAACAAAAAACTAAAATGTTTGTTTTCTTGCCAATAAAGAACCTTCATCATATATGGGATTTCCATCGGGGTTTACTATTCATCATCCTTTGGATTAGCGCTTCCCCATTTGTCTTTTGAGTTTGGGAGCTGCGACCTCAGTTTGGTGATCATTATTCTTTCCATTGTACTTCCTTGGTATCCTTGTTTGCGCCTGTTTTTTGTTGATTTTTTTTTTTTTTTCTCCCTATTGCATGAATTGTACATGGAGGTTTACGAAGACTTCCTAGGCTGAGTGCTGTGTTCTTGAGGCTCACCAAGCATTACATAGGAGGTAGCAGCTCGTATGCATCTGTTCCAGTCCTCTTCACATGTATCCAGTGCATAGCTGTATGTCTGGGCAAAATGACTGTTGTGCATTGTGTTAGGCAGACATTCATTTTTGATTGAGAGCATGCACACCACAACATGAGAGCAAACAAACATTTTTTCTTCAATGCTGCTCAACACAACATACAGCTGGTTCCCATCCCTGCATTTGCTGAAATACGAATGGGTTTAGGTTAGGGCCGAAACAACTAATCGATTATGAAAATAATCGATTACTATTTTCATAATCGATTTATCGGCCAGTAACATAATGGGGTTAAAAAAAACTAAAATTAGCTATTTATAGTACAAAAAGAGCAAATCACTACTGTAAATATTACTTTCACTGTTGCACAGTAAAAAAAATTAACCCCTTATGCCGCGTACACACGATTGGAATTCTTTTTTTTTTTTAATCAATAAATTTTTATTGAAGATTTTCAAACAATACAGAACAAATATGCAGTGATATGTTACAATATAATCGTATACATCTAGATGTGGCATAAGCCAGGGAAGATAAACAAATTGAGGTAAACTATGCGATGAGTGGCAAATACATCTTATTCATATGTAGTACTGTGAGTTAACAGGGAGCCGTGCTGCCCGAGCACCCCTAATAGGGTCCTGTTCTGTGCTCGTGCAGAGGCACCCCTTGCTAGAGGCAAGGCCTCAGTCAATCAATGAGTCTACTTATCTTAGTGAGCCAGTACTGATTTCAGAGGGCAGTGTCCTAGTGAACTTTGTAGGTCCCATTAGGATGGGCTGTCAAAGATGTCAAGGTGATCAGTAAATTTCGAAGTTTTAGTCCAGTCAGTCCATGGACTCCATTTCTGTGACATACACTTTTGATTTCCTCTGAGTTTTAGGGTGGTCTCGTATACATGGTGAGTTTGTACTATGTGTAGGACCTCATTAATTGTGGGGGGTTCTGAGGTTTTCCATTTTCTAGTAATGGATAGTCTTGCTGCCAGTAGGATGTGGGTAACAATGGGTTTCAAGTGTGTAGGGTACAGGTCAATGTCTAGGGATAATAGAGCTAGTGATGGATTGCTGGGATGGGATATATCGGTTATTTCGTGCAGGATATGGAATATATGTGTCCAGAAAGAGGTGAGTTTGGGGCATTCCCAAAGGATATGTATAAGGTCCCCTTTAAGCCCACATTGTCTCCAGCATGTGTGTGTCGTCTTTTTGTCAAATTTGGATAATCTGTCGGGCGTCAAGTACCAACGATAAGTGATCTTGTAAGCTAGTTCCCATAAGGAGGAACAGTGTGTGGCTTTGTAGATAGATTTACATGCCGCCTCCCATTGGTCTGTCGAGGTATGTGTGGTTCAGGTCACTCTCCCATTTGAGTAATGGAGTTGTTTTGGTGAATGTGTGTTTGTGATGGAGGAGGTTGTAGAACATTGAAATGCCTTTGCGGTGGGGAAGCGGTGCTCTGTAGAACAACCACGCTTCTTGGGGGAGTGAGCATGTCCGAAATTTCAGGGATTCTACACAGTGACGAGTGCGGAGGTAAAGGAATATATCGGAGTCAGGTAGTTGGAATTCGGTTTGGAGTTCTGGGAAGGTTTTCATCCTACTGCCAATGGTGAGATCTGTGATACTGTTGATGCCGCGTCTCTTCCAAGACCCGAAGGAGGTAAACTCCATCAAGTATTGGAGAGATTCTATCGGGATTTGCATCGTGGCGGGGATTGAGTGTTCAAATGGGGAGTGTGCTATTTTTGACCAGGCTTTATATGTTGCTACCATGGTGGGGGAGAAGTGAGGTGGGATTTTTGCTCCTAGTGAGACGGCATGCAGCCAAGCTGGGAGGTTGCCAGCTTGGACCGATGCTGACTCGATTTTACCCCAAATCGTGGGTAGGGGGTTGGGAATGAACCATTCTCTAGTTTGTGTCAGTATTGAGGAAATGAAGTATTCCTGGAAGTCTACATATCCTACGCCCCCTGCACGTCTGTGTTTGGTTAGCTGGTGATGTTTGCATCTGGATTTCTTACCTTGCCAAATGTATGAGGACAAGGTTGATTGTAGCGCTCTGAAGTAGTGTAGCGGTAAGGGGATGGGTACGGTGCGAAAAAAGTAAAGTATTTGTGGTAGATGGAACATTTTAAAAGCTGCTAGGCGTCCTAACCATGAGAATTCAACAGATGCAAGTTTGGCCAGCTGGTGTTTGATTTTAAGCTTAAGGGGGAGGTAGTTGGCTGGGAATAATTCTTTGGTTGATCTTGTTAGTTGTATACCTAGATACGTAATGCTGGTATCTGCCCAGGCATAGGGAAAATGTTGTTTGATGAGATTGCAGGTGATGTCGGGTATACTGATGTCTAGGATATTCGATTTAGTTTCATTTACCTTGTAATAAGATATGTCGCTGAAAGAAGTGAGAGTTCTTTGAATTTCAGGTAAAGACTGTTCTGGGTGAGTGATCATTAGTATTACGTCATCCGCAAACCAGCTAATTTTATGCTCCATACCTGATGCCGGAGATCAGTGAGTTGGACCTGATGGATTCGGCTAAGGGTTCCATGACCATGTTGAATATTAGTGGTGACAGGGGACAACCTTGTCGTGTCCCGTTGGATATGAGAAACGGGGTGGAAAGGGTGTCAGCGGAGTATACTTGTGCGGTGGGGTTGGAGTATAAGGCCATAATTGCGTTGTGTATTGGTCCTATGATACCAAATTTGTGAAGAACTGCAGATAGGTAACCCCAGTGGACCCTATCGAATGCCTTTTCGGCGTCTAAGGAGAGGAGAAGAGATGGGGTTTTGGAGGAGTCAAGGTGGTGTATTATGTTGATCATGCGTCTAGTGGCGTCTGATGCTTGGCGACCTTTGGTGAAACCTGATTGATCGGGGGCTATAAGGGTGGGTAGTATATTCTCGAGTCTATTGGCAATAATTCTAGCGTAAATTTTTATATCGGTGTTGAGGAGTGATATGGGGCGGAAGTTTTTGGGGGATGTTGGTTCTTTGCCTGGTTTAGGTAGTGTTACTATCATGGCGTTGAGCATTTCTTTCGGGAATGTGGCAGATGTTGTTGCCGAGTTAAAAACTTGGCAGAGGGTAGGGGCGAGCTGTTTTTGGAACTGTTTGTAGTATTCCCCTGTGAAGCCATCAGGGCCCGGGGATTTGAGGCTGGGTAGTTTGTTGATCACTGCGTATATTTCTCCTATAGTGAAAGGGTCGTTTAGGGAGGTAAGTTGAGCCTGTGATAAAGACGGGAGTTTTTGTTGGTCCAAAAAGGCTAGGATTGCATCGTTTGAGGGTTGTGTGGTAGTTGGGTCGTTTTTGAGATTGTACAGGTCGGCATAATATGTGCTGAATGCGTCTGCAATTTGTTGTGGTTTGAGGAGTTTTTCATTGGAGTGTGGATGATGAATGAAGGGGATTTTGGTTTTGGTTCTGAATCCTTTGACTCTCAGGGACATGTTTTTGCCGGCCTTATTGCCTGTTGTGTATGTTGTAGCTTTAAGTATTTTGTATGATTTCTCGTATTTTTCTAGGAGGAGGGATCTCAGTTCGTGGCGTAGGGTGAATATTTTGGCCTGTAGGTCAGGGGAAGGGTGAGTCTTATTTAGGGATTCGGTCGTGGCTATGTCAGATGTTAGGTCGTCAAGTTTCTGGGATCTATTTTTCTTTGCTCTAGCACCCATTTGTAGAAAAATACCTCTTACTACTGCCTTATGGGCGTTCCACACCACCAGCGGGTCAGACACTGAATCCTGGTTGAGAGAAAAGAAGTTCTCTAAGTTTTGTGTGATGGGGGTTCGATAGCATGGGGTGTTGAGGAGGTAGTTGTTCACTCTCCAAATATACGTGGCCGATTGGGGGATTTCTCCGGAGATTGTGATGCTGACAGGGGCATGGTCTGACCAGGTGGTGGTGTGGATAGTGGATTGTGAAACAGAGTGTAGTAACCTTTTATCCGCTAAAAAGAGGTCAATTCGTGAGTAGGTGTTGTGACGCGGCGAGAGGAAGGTGAAGTCTCTCTCGCTCGCATGACAACACCTCCAAACATCATACAAATCGTTGTTAGTAATAAATTTGTCCAAAGGGGACGCATGGCGTTTATTGCAAGCAGTAGTCTAGAGAATAATTTGGCACCAGGATAAAGTCTCCACATATTAGTAAATGACCCTTCTGCAGTTTGCGTGCTTCACGGAGTATCTTCCTGAGAAAGGGCATTTGGCCCATGTTTGGAGCATATATGGAGACCAAGGTGTATTGGACATTGTTCATAGAACAGATCAAAATGATGAAGCGACCTTCAGGGTCTAGTACACTGTGGTGCAGTTGAAAGGACACGGTATCCTTAATAGCGATCATAACCCCTCTTTGCTTTTTATGGTAAGAAGAATGGTATATAAGAGGAAAGTGCCTGTTTAAACATTTTGGAGTGGCATCAGCAGCAAAGTGGGTTTCTTGGACGCAGAGGACGTCGCAGTTCTGAGAGAGAGCTGTTTTCCAAAGAGATGCTCGTTTAACTGGGTGATTGAGACCCTTCGCATTGAGAGAGAGAATTGTGATACCCATATTGGGAGCAATGGTGGTGGGTGCAGGTGTAGAGGTCACTTACAGTTTGTCGGTCTACGATCGGGAGACAGATATCTCGGTTGTGCTGGATGTGAAGGAGAGCGGACACAGCTGATGAGATCTGCTGGGATGAAGGCTGTTGATTAGGCGGTGGACAGGTGGGTCGTAGCGACAGAGTCTTCGGTGATGCTGGACGATAAGGTTAGTTTAGTGATGAAGAGTTCCGCCCCGGTGGGGCTGTTGAGTTCTGCTAGGACAGAATACAAGTTAGTGCAACAATGGTAATTAGTAACTGCGATGTATTTGACCACTATCGTGTAAAGAGAACAATTAGCCTCAAAATATAAGAAATGAACTGGAGGGGAGATGGAGAGAAAAAAAAAAAAAAAAGAGGGAGAAAAAAAAAAAAAAAAAAAAAGTTGAAGTTCGATGTCAGTTAGCAATTACTGACAGCTAGGTTGATCAGTATAGTGTGCCTCAATTGGGCGACTGACCAGAGTATGGGGAAAAGTTCAGCAAGCAGGTGACGGTGACCAAGCCCAGACCGGACCGGGCTAGAGGCCTGCCGTAGTTTGCGGGCAGGTGAGTCAGTGCATTTTGGTTTTGGTTTTAGCTTGTTCCGATCCAAAGGAGAAGGGGTTCAGCTTATCATGAGGTTGCTGTAGGTTATGAGGGGGTTCGGGTATAATACCCCAGGAGTGCAGCAATTTCATTCCACCCTCCAGTGTGGAGATGGAATGAGGGATTCCGTTGTGGGTGACCAGGATTGTAGCTGGATGACGCCACTTGTACACTATTTTGTGGTTGTTGAGTGCTTTGGTGATTGTTTTGAGTTGCCTCCGCATTTGGAGGGTGTATTGGGATAAGTCGGCGTATAGTTGAATATCTGAGTAAGGCGGTGGTAGCGGCGATAATTCTCTGGCCTTTTGAAGAATTTGCTCTTTGGCCTGGTAAAAGTGCACCCTCAGAAGTACATCTCTGGGTATATCTGCTTCCAAATGGCGGGGTTTTGGTAGACGGTGGATCCTATCTATGGTAAGCTCAATTGGAGATAAGTCAGGGAGCATGCTGGAGAACATGGTGCTGGCGTATCCGTGGAGCTCTTTGGGCTGTACAGATTCAGGGACCCCCCTAATTTTTATATTATTGCGCCTGGAGCGGTCCTCGAGGTCCGCGAGCTTTGCCTTGACCCAGAGAGTGTCCTCTTTTTGTTCAGTATAGGCATCTACAAGATCGTTAATGGTATCTGTGCAATCCTCCATTTTGTGTTCCATAAACATTACCCTGTTATCAACGTGTTTCAGTTCTAGAGAAAATTGATTGATCAGGGTAGTAAAGTTAGACATGAGGGAGGATTGCAGGGACAGGAGCATGTCCTTCATGGTGGTGTCTAATACTGGTTGGCCTGTGGTGGGGAACTGTGCAATGGATGACTGCAATGATGTGATGGTAGACATGTCAGGTAATGCTGTACTCACTGCGCCTGAGGCCTGCTGCTGCATATCCAGCTTCATCCTGGATTTCGCTGGGCTGTGCACTTCATGGGTCGTCGGGGATAAGGCCGGGGATGCAGATGATCCCATCTCAGGGTTTATTAGGAGCGGATGGTGCCCGGATCCATTCTGGTATCTTAGGGCCTGAAGCGCTGTGCCGCGGTCGGCGCCATCTTGGGCCTTGCTGTTTGAGCGGCGCGGCTGGAAGGAGAAGGATTCCAGCCGCTTCGGTCCCTTCTCCTGGTTCCGTTTGCGGGACATTGTTGTCGGCTGGTTGTGGGGAATCTCCGGTGCGTGTGTGGAGCCGGGTGATGTCGTTGTGTTGCCCGATCGTCGCTTCCCGGCCAGTCTGGATGGCGGAGCTCTCTGCTCAAGCGTCCATTCAAGTCCGCGCGCAAGCCACGCCCCTTCCTCACGATTGGAATTCTTGTCGGAAAAAACTCTGACGGTTTTTCCGACGGAATTCCGCTCAAGCTGTGTTGCCTACACACGATCACACCAAATTCTGACAGTCAATTACACAGCGGCATAAAACACGTTCGACAGCACTATAAAAGGGAAGTTTAATGCTTCTGAGCATGCGTCGAATTGTTTCCGAGCATGCGTCGGAATTTTGCATGTCGGAATTGCATACACACGATTGGAAAATCCAATAGAAAGGTTTTCCGTCTGAAAAATTGAGAGCAGGTTCTCAATTCAAAGTCCGTCGGAAATTCCGACAGAAAAAGACCATTGGGCATACACACGGTCGGAAAATCCGATGAGAAGCTCCCATCGGACTGTTTCCATCGGAAATTCCGACCATGTGTACGCCGCATTACAGTAGCGATTATTTGCTTTTTTTTTTGTACTATGGGCTAATTTTTTTATTTTATTGTTTTAACCACGTTATGTTACTAAACGTCTTAGATCTGGTTCCCACCCTTGTGTTTTTTGATTCTTTTTGCAGAAACGCACTACAGTTCATTTAACATTCACATTTATGCTTTTTTAGCTGCTGGAAAGGGTCGAGTTAAGGTGCCATTCTAAATGATCTACCCAAAACATAGATGTTAAGAGGCTTCAAGGTTTTTAGCCCAAGTTCCTTATTTATAGCTTTGCATTTGCTGTTTTTCTATGGTTTGCAAAAATGAAGGGTTTATTATTTACAAATATTTATTTGTTATATCTGTACAGTTTTTTTAAGATTTTGTAAGACGTTTTGAAGTTGTGTTGTATTTTAATTTTGTTTTTCAGGTTTTTTTTTATAAAAAAAATATAGTTTGAACATTTGTTTAACCAATATGGAACTTACAAAATCCGTAAAATCATATGACTACGTGCCCTGCGCTTTCAGAAAATATATGGTTTGGGTGATATTTTACCAAATTTCAAAGCTAGAAGAAAAGGTCTGGCAGGGAAGAGGTTAAACAAAATGTTCAGTAAATATATGGCAATTTAGAATTTGACAGTCCAGAAATTTCAAGATCATGGTGTCATAATAACTTTTGCATATAATTTTGATCATATCCAATGTTAGATTTTAGTGTAGATAACCTGATTCTATCAATGAAAATTTGTATGAATAGAGAGGACTTTGGTAATTAATCTAGTCTTGTTGTTTTGATAGCATCGAGTTACAGCTACAGGAACTGAGTCCATCAAACAGGAATGGGGTATATGGTTATATTGAAGCCTTTGTTCCGTGCACCAAGGATACACTTGTAAAGCGTCTGAGAAAGCTTCACCTTAACATACAGGTATTATTTTAGTCTTATTTTATTGTCTTATAATTTATACTTTTCTTTTTTAGTATTTATTTTTAATGTATATGTACAATGATAAGTAAAGGCTCAAATTAAAAGATGTGATTCAAATTTACCAGTGTTGCAGTTATACAGTAGCTTATAAGTTATCAAATAAAGAAAGTGAGAGGGAGCTTCACCCTCCCTCTCATATGCTGTCCTATCACGGAACGTTCAGCAGATCTTTTGTAGCTGAGAACAAGTGTGCAGTGTGGACATGCACTGTTGACATTTTCTCTTATTGCAATGGCAGTGGACAGTGCTGTCATTACCCCATGGCACCGCAGACAGTATACATTTTGTTATCTCCAACACCTCCTGTATACTTGTAATTCTGGGTGCCAAGGGGAGATGACGTTATCTAGCTCAGTGCCCATACCTTGCCTCTTCTTGAATTTTTCCCTTAACCCTCATTGACCACACCTCACTTATCTCTATGTAAAACCTTCACATAAACCCTTTGCTCCTTGCCCCACACCTTGCTTACCTGTTAAACAATCCTCTACTCACTACTCGCATCTCTCACCAACACATTTCCATCAAACCTCTCTTCACTGCCCATATGTTGCCCACCTATCTAGGGAACCTCACAATGAACCCTCAGTTCAGTGGCCAAACAACACTCAACTCTCCTCTGGACTTTTCTTTAAACCATCTGCTCATTGCCCACACAATCCAAATTTTTCTACAGCATCTTTTCATTAACCTTTTGCTCACTGGCAACTCATGTGCAGCTCTCCAACATAAACCTGCATGCCATCCTGCCAGCTAACTCTGGGCCCTAATGTAACTTTGTTTTCCACACTTTTTTCTTTTATTTAACTGCTTATTTGAAGAAGAATTTTCAAGTTTTACAGGGGAAAAATAAAAGAATAAGAAAAAAGAATTGAGATGGACATACCATAGGTGTAAAAAAATTGCCACAACATGAGAATACACAAGTGACAAAACATAGAGTAGCGAATAAACCACTAAAACAATAACTGGGGTGACTCGCTTAGAGGCCACAACAGTGACCCCAGCATAGGCCAGCCTATACAAGAACATGCAAAACTACGAGTAAAAAAAAAAAAGTGATGTAGGATTTCAGTACAATACAGCAACATGGTACATAAGAGGGATGAAATGTATAGAGAGCAAAGGGGATAAACGAGACCCCAGAAAGAGAAGAAAAAGAAGCCACTCGGTGTGCCATAGCAGGCGATTAAGTGCTTTAAGGGCTAAGTATTCATCCCAAGCATGCCATACAGCAGTAAACTTGGCTTGGTTATTACGCAGTCTAGACCTAATCGATTCTATGGATCTCCCACCTCTAACCCGCTTTAGGAAGTCAGAAAACATCTGTGGGGTTGTCTGTTTCCACCGTTCAGTGCTTAGACATTTTAGCTGCAGTGAGTCTGTGTGTTATAAATGTTTTTAGTTCTTGTTCCCGCACCGGGAGGCCAAAAAGATGAGTCAGCGGGTCTAGGTGGATAGCCCTGTTAACCAACTTGGAAAGGAGCAAGTTAACCTCCTCCCAGAAAGGTATAATTTTTGGGCACGCCCATAAAATCTGGAACAGATCCCACTGCTCAGTCACATCTCCAACACCTATTGGAAACTAAAGGAAAAATAGTATGTAGAAACTCAGGGGTAGGATACAAAATCTTTTAAGCATTTTCTATATAAACCGTGCACATGGAGCCTTTATGGGCTTGTGACCAAAGCATCTGCCAGACCTCCATGGAGACTTCACGGCCTAGCAGTGCTTCCCATTTCAACATATAAGGATGTTTATTAAATGGTTTCTCTGTTATAATAGCAAGGATCTGATATGTCAGAATTTATGGCTTTTCTAGAGGGGCTTTTTACACAAGTTCTCTCAAATGGAGCCGGGTGGGCAAAGACAAGGTCTCTTCACTGCGAAAAATGTTGAATCGGCAAATAATTATAAAATGAGGAATTAGGAAGACCATATTTACAGTGGCTGGAAAAAGTATTCACACCCCTTGAAATTTTCTGCATTTTGTCATGTTACAGCCAAAAAGTAAATGTATTTTATTGGGATTTTTTTGTTATTGACCAATACAAAGTGGCACAAAATTTGGAAGTGGAAGGAAAATGATAAATGGTTTTAAATTTTTTTTTTTTTATACAAATGTCTGAAATGTGTGGCGTGCATTTTTATTCCGCCCCCTTGAGTCAATACTTTGTAGAACCACCTTTTGCTGCAATTACAGCTGCAAGTCTTTTTGGGTATGTCACTACCAGCTTTGCACATCTAGTGTGAAATGTTTTCCCATTCTTCTTTGCAAAATAGCTCAAGCTCTATCAGATTGGATGGTGAGCGTCTGTGAACAGCAATTTTCAAGTCTTGCCATGGATTCTGAATTGGATTTAGGTCTGGACTTTGGGCCAATCTAACACATGAATATGCTTTTGATATAAACCATTCCATTGTAGCTCTGGCTGTATGTTTTATCACTGGAGTGAATCCCCTAGCGAGTAACTTGCGCTCGTATTTTTAGCACCCAAATGCATTACTTTTACATTTTTCAACATTTAAACCTCATTTGTCATGTAGTTGCCCACCCCATTATTTTATTTAGGTCTCTTTGTAAGGTTTCCACACCCTGCGCTGAAGTTATTGCCCTGCTTTACTTTGTATCATCTGCACATATTGAGATTAAGTTTTTTTTTTTTATCCCATTCTCTATCGTTTATGAATACATTAAACAAAATTGGTCCCAGGACAGATCCTTGGGGGACCTCACTTGCCACCCTGAACCATTCTGATTACTCTCTATTTATCACCACACCTTGGACCCACCCCTGTAGCCAGTTTTAAATCCAGGTACTCTCTATGGTCTTTGCTGACAGACCTCAGTTTGTAAATTAAACCTTTGTGGGGAACTGTATCAAATGACTTTGCAAAATCCAGATACACCACATCAACGGGCCTGCCTCTATCTAAATGGCAGATCACTTCTTCATAGAATGTTATTTGGATTGTTCTGGCAATTACCACAAATTATATAGTTACTAATAATTACTAAAATCTTGGATATAGTCCCTTATCATCCCCTCCATTAGCTTACATATTATCGATGTTAGGCTGACTGGCCTTTAGTTCACAGGGAAATATCTCAGCCCCTATTAAAATTTTGGTACCATGTTGGCTTTTCTTCAATCAACCGGTACCATTCCAGACAGAAAACTGTCCATAATAATTAGGAACAATGGTCTAGCCATCACCTTATTGAGCTCCTCAAGGATCCTCGGGTGTAAGCCATCTGATCCTGATGATTTATGTTACGTTTTTCAAGTCTATTTCGGATACTGTCTTCTGTTAGCCACGAGGGTATATTCTATGACGTGTTAACATTACAGTCTTGGTTACTTTTTAAGTTTTCCTTCGTGAAAAATTAGGAGAAGAATGCATTTAAGACCTTTTTGCCTTCTTTTTTTTTTTTTTTGTAACCGATTTCCATTCATCATCCTTTATGGGGCCAATATGTTCTGGCCTCACTTTGTTAATTTATTTAAAGCGGAGCTCAACACTATTTAATAGCTCCCAACGATTATTTAGCTGTTTTAAATATAAAACTGACCTTTTTTTTTTTTATATATATATATATATACCTTTTTTTTTTTTTACCTGCTCGTCTTGCCTATTTCCTGGTTATGGGTATTGCGGATATGGGCAGGGTTGCTGCAGCTATGTCGTCACTTCCTTTTGTTCCACACTGTCTCCTGGGATCTTTTTTGCTTGTTCCCAGGAGTCTGTGCGGCGGCCTGGCGTAAGTTATCGAGTGATTTAGAACCCTGAAGTGACGTCATTACGACAGTTGCCATCACAACGGGGCGGAACTTCCGACGACGCCCGTTGTGATGGCAACCGAAGCTGTTGACGGTGTTCCAATATAAACCTTACTGCGCATGAAGATAGAATGGCCGTTGCATTCTGGGAGATGGCCGTCACAGAATCCCGGAGGAGAATGCCTGTGGGTTTCACATGCCCACAGGCAAGATGACAACGTTCTAAATCGTTTTTATAAAGCATTCTTTTATTGAGAAAAAGCAATGGGAAAAGTAAAAAAAACGGAACATGTGAGTAACATATTTAAACCCTAATTCGTTTTTAAATGTCCCAAAAAAAAAAAAAAATCGGCAGAGGCAGTGGAACCCTCGGTTTAAAGAATTTCTTGCTTTTTTTTTTTTTGTTTAACTCTTCCCCGCTAGGTGCCTTTTTTGTGGTCTGTTTTAGCTGCCCTGATTGCGCTCTTACATTTCTTATTGCATTCTTTGTATTGTTGGAATGCTGACGACCCCTCAGCTTTGTATTTTTAAAGGCCTTTTGCTTTCATTTGCATTTTTGTGTTCGAGTTTAGCCACCCAGGATTCATTTTAGCTCTTTTAAATGTATTTCCTGTTGAAATGCTCTTGCCAATACCTATTATTTAGTATGCAGTATTATTTAGTATGCGTATAAAAAAAATTGATAAATTTGGCGCACTCAGGTTAAGGGTACAAAATTAAAAAGGTGACACTGAATCAGGGCTATTCTGAACAAGGGCATAATGCATTAGTCCATAAAACAACTAAAAACAAATGCTCATGTCAAAGAAGGCTGCCAGCTGACAGATAGAAGGTGATCTGGAACATATAAAAAGACAAAAAGCAGCACCTTCTAAGCGTAGCAATTAAAACTATTTAATTTAGAAAATAAATAGGTGAAAACACACTCACAAACCAGTGATAGATTTGGGCATGTCTTATAATAACATCATCCGCGCTGTCTGTTGCCTGATGTAGGTGGCTGGGATGTCTGTGTGTCCTCCCTTGGGCCGATCACAGCAGTGGAACTCGCTGAGCCTGAGGAAGAAGCAAGCATGCTTCGAACGCGTGCATTGCCCCGCTGACCCTCTACCCAGAAGTGATTACACTTCTGAAGCTGTGTTCCTGTGTGTGCTGAATTTCATCCACGACGACCCTGAACATGAGTTCCACTGCTGTGATCTGCCCAAGGTAGGACACACAGACAGCCCAGCCACCTACATCAGGCAACAGACAGCTCTCCCCTCCAGGACAGCGCGGATGATATTATAAGACATGCCCAAATCTATCACTTGTTTGTGAGTGTGTTATCACCTATTTATTTTCTAAATTAAACCGTTTTAATTGCTACGCTTAGAAGGCGCTGCTTTTTGTCTTTTTTTTTTTTTTTTTTGTAGTAGGCACTTAAAAACACTCCCATTTTATCCCATTTAATATGGTCTAGCATAGAGCGCAGTTTAGGGAAGTTGTGTCCTTGTATTGCCCTTGTGCTTCTTAATTTTGTGATTTATACTGAAACTAATCTGTGGTTGCTGTTTCTTAAAACAGAGCTTTATTTTTCCATCTATTACATCCTCTGTTCTTGTTTTAACTTTGGATAGTAATTATTTTTTTTTTTTGCCAGTAAATAACTTATACAGCCCACTTCCTGTTTCTTGTCTGGTAAAAAGCCTAAGCTTATGGCATCATGCACAGCTCTTTTACTCTTGTGAGAGTTTGCATGAAGGGAGGGGGGGGGTGAGTCATAAGAGGGCCAATGAGAGCTCCAGAGCTGGAGGTGTGCCACTGTGTAAATCCAGGAAGTGAACAGGCAGCAGCTTCAGCTGCCCACAGTTAAAATGGTTGCAGCCAGACTCAGTGGAGGGAGATTTCTGCAGCATATTTGGCAAGTACAGAATCGCAGTATATATATAAAATAATATGCAAAGTGGTTGGAGGGAAGCTTCAGAATGGCAAATATGTTTTTTATTACAAATTATGTGAGCAGACAGCAGTTCCATTTTAAGTTGCCCCGTAGCATGTCTGTATTGTTTATCAGTAGGTCTAGTAATGTTTTATCTCTTGTTGGTGCATACACCAACTGACCCATGAAATTCTCCTCCAAGACATTTAGGAAATGGCGAACCTTAGTCGAATGCACAGTTCCTTCTGCCCAGTCTATATCTGGATAATTAAAATCCCCCATTATAATAACATTTCCCAGCCTTGCTGCCACTCCAAGCTGTGATGGGAGGTCCGCCTCTCCATTCCTTTTCGGGTTAGGGGGCCTGTAGCATATGCGCACTATTACTTTCCCATTGTAAAATAAAAGTGTAGTGATGTATATTTTACACATAAAACCTAAC
The DNA here is from genome assembly GCA_028564925.1 of Lithobates sylvaticus. Taxonomy (NCBI): domain Eukaryota; kingdom Metazoa; phylum Chordata; class Amphibia; order Anura; family Ranidae; genus Lithobates; species Lithobates sylvaticus. Next base: position 115,711,848 of record CM053032.1, on the reverse strand, counting down.
CAGAATGGAAATCTGGAGGCGGATTGTGCTATAGATAATATAGTATAACACTATGTTTAAAGTGTATACAAATTACAATATAGTAATGAAAATACAAAAATAATCAATAAAAGGTATTAAAATCTACAAATATGTGACCACAGGCGTGATCTCAGAACGCATGTGGTCACCAAAACTCAAAAAATTGATGTATATCCAAACAAAAAAATATGATTAACTCTAATTATATAGATATATAATGTGTGTATGTATGTATGTATGTATATATGTATATATGTATATATATATATATATATATATATATATATATATATATATATATATATATATGTATGTGTGTGTGTGTGTGTGTATATATATATATATATATATATATATATATATATATATATATATATATATATATATATATATATCTCACAACAAGTGTAAATGTAATCTGTGCTAATAGTACCATAAACTGAAGAATCTGTGCTAGAGTGGTGTAAAGACTTAAGCAAACAAATGCTCTAAAAGGTGTATATCTGAGCGGCTATATAAAACGATTGGGTGTCGCATGCAACCAATACCAAACCAAAAAATGCACAAACACAACTGAGATTGTGAAAAAACATAAAATGGGAAAGTGATAACAAGTACATATATAACAAACCTGACTTGTTTGGGGCCAATTCGTGGCTAAAAATGGTCTTAAAACGGTTGCCAAGGATTTTTGCCATTAATTTAAAGTTTTAATTTAAGAAACAAAATTGGCCTATATTTGGCCAATCCGCTGGGTCCTTATTGGGCTTTGGTATTGCCGTAATATGAGCTAGTAAAATGGTGTCTGGGATTTTCTGCTGGGCACTAAGTGAGTTTAAAGGCTTTTAAAAGAGGGGCTTTGAGAAGATTTTTTGCCTTCCTCTGGATCAACTGTGGGTATGGAATTGGGTATATTGGATTGTACGATATTTTTTATTTTTATTTCTTTTTTTATGGTTGAACTGGATGGACTTGTGTCTTTTTTCAGCCTAGCTAACTATGTAACTATGTAAGATGAGCAAAAGATTTATAGTATTGAGAGCTCAGCTCCTCTGGGATGGGGCTTTTTGCCAGGTTTTAGTTCTTGAACCGCCCTGCAGGAGTTCATCTGATATAGGACTTTTTAAGGCGCTTGTGTTTTTAGGGTTCAGCGTGGGTAGTCTACTCTGCTTTTGATAGTCTCTAATAATTTGCACTGCATCACCTTGCAAGTTAGCTGCTTTATGTTGGGCGCGGGGGGGTCTTTTAAAGCCTTGGTTAGGAATTTGTTGCCATGTTTGTAGTATCCCCCCCCCCCCCTCTGCCAAAGCCTATTTTCAGCTTTTAGCGGTGTCGCTGTTTACTTTTGTAAATAAGTATGTTTTCTCCTTCGCTGATGGGTGACACTGGGCATCACTGCTATGGAGGCACAGGCATTGCTGATGGGCACTGATTGGCATGTGTGGGCGCACATCGGCATCTCTGGTGGCATACCTGGTGGTCATCAGTGGTGGCCATCCCTGATGCTCCTGCCTGGTGGTCCTGGCTGCACCCCCCCCCCCATCAGGAGAGCAGCCGATCGGCTCTACTCGCGCCTGTCAGATGTGAGTAAGGAAAAGCCGATACACAGCTTTTCCTGTTTACACCGTGATCTGCTGTGATTGGACACAGCTAATCATGTGGTAAAGAGCCTCCGTCAGAGGCTCTTTCCCCAGATCGGCGATGCGGTGTGTTGGACTGACATGCCGCACCACCGATACGCCCCCGCTTGTTATCCTGATCACGTCACGCCACTTTTCTGACGTAATATTGCTATATGGCTGGTGGGAAGTGGTTAAAGATTTTTGCAATACAAAACAAACCGACAAAGAGAGTCAAGGGCGTACAGGCAATGCCATAAAACATCAGAGCTGGGTATCATGAGCAAGACAATGTAGACAAAGTGTCATCATATATAGCCGTGCTTATGCAAATGTGAGCATTAACCCTAAGTCTGGGCCTGCGATTTGGTGACCGGGTCCCCAAATGAACAAGAGTCTGAGAAAGTTCAGTATGAATGGCCAGTAACATCAGTGTATGACCTTAGTTGGAATGTTGCATAACTCAAACTGCCTGATTACTATTAGCAAGAGAAATGGAGAGCAAGGAGAGCCTGATGGGTGAGACATAAAACTCTTGAGAGGTAGGAGTCTTTGATAAAAGCTAAGGAGCAGAAGTAGCGGGAAAACCCCAGGAGAGGATCAGGCAGGGACCAGTACCAGCAAAGGAAAAAAACATCAGGGCTCTGTTTTCAGCGGAAAAAGCTAAATCATGCCAGTAGAACTAGGTCTGATGGTATTGGTCCTCTCTGTGGTTTGCAGAAGAAATAATCTCCTCCATAGTGCTGATCCCTCTAATTTTGGTGAGCCACACTCTATTCGGGGATGGAGTTACCTGTTTCCATTAGACCTTTAAATCCCCCTTTTAAAAAGGATGCAATTTGTTTTTTAGCACCAACATTTGTTGTAGGGATTTGCATGCTTATAACAGCTTGGCCGCTGTTTAGGTGCCTAAGGAACATTTTACTTTGCAATTCTACTTGTGCAGTTGTGTTTGACAAATCGGCAATCTTACTTTCTCTCTTTCCTATGCGAAGAACCCCATTTGATAGATTCACCTCAGAGGACACATTTATGTGCCACACAGAGGGGCTATCACAGGGTTGTGGACAAAGTATGTAATATTTGCATCAGTAAAATGTTTGAATGGCTGGGTCTGTGAAAAAGGAGGGCTTAGTTTCCAATTGCAATTGGTTGCTGGTAAAACAGGTTGGTGAGATGGAAATAGATTGGATCCCGAGGCCTCCAACATGTAGAGCAGGGAGGTCCCTCTTTATAGTGAAAAAGTAATCAAGGTATAGTTGTCGTGGTGGGGCGAGTAAAAAATGTAATCTTTTCCAGAGTGATATACTGTGCATCAAGTGTCAACTAGTGACAGCAATGGTAAGAGCACCTTAAAGCGGAGCTCCACCCTAAAGTGGAACTTCCGCTTATCGGATTCCTCCCTTTCGGATTGGCACCTTTCAGGGGGGTGCAGATACCTGTATAATACAGGTATCTGCACCCTTTCCGGGACGAGTTAGCCGGAGCTGCCCCGCTCATATCCGAAGATGCCCCGTTGTGTCTTGGGAAACACAGTTCCCAGGACACAACGGGGACCAATAACAATGCGCAGCGCGACTCGCGCATGCGCAGTAGGGAACCAGGCAGTGAAGCCGCAAGCTTCACTTCCTGATTCCCTGACAGAGGATGGCGGTGGGGGCAGCCGAGAGATGAGCGATCGCTCGTCAGCTTCTGCCGACATCGCTGGAACCTGGTAAGTCGCTGGAACAGGTAAGTGTCTATTAAGTCAGCAGCTGCAGTATTTGTAGCTGCTGACTTTAAAAAAAAAAAAAATTTCAGGTGGACCTCCTCTTTAAGCTTTTGTATGCCACACAGGTTTTCCACATGGACTAATCCTGAAGTGGGTTCAATGGTATGTTAAAGTCTTCCGTGCTGTGTGCTGGCAGAAGGAATTATGTGATGTGTTTGTGAAGTAGACACTGGCTGATGTTGCAGGTCAGCCTGTGAACGTGCTTTGAAGGAAAATATATCTATCTTCTGGGTCTGCTAGTTGTGGGATTAAGACAAATGGAGCCTCCCTGCTCACCAAAATGGATACTCCTGGTTTTAGAAGGTGGGTTAGTGACATGAAACGCCTTTGTAAAATGTGTTTCCTGTAGAAAGACAAATTTGGGTTTTGACCATTTTCCCCTCTATTCTGGCATGTTCGTTGCTCTGATTTTGTGTAAAATATGGCTGAGATTCTTTCCTAGTGTTGAACTCCATGGTGCAAGATTTGTATATAAAAATCACTGAAACATCGATACAGTTGATGCCCGATTGCTGTCTCTTGCAAATCACTCCACTCCCAGTACATAAATACAAATGACCCATTGTGAAACATTTGCTAAACTCAGCTAAAGCAATACTTCCCCATCCATTGGAAGTCCAGTTATTCCCCGATGGTCAAAGACTGGATACATAAAGTAAATGCACTTTAATATTGTGGAATCTCTGGCCATTGCTACTGATGCTATGGAGCGCTTCCATAAAACTTGGACAGCATGGCTCGTTTCTATGTTCTCTGACGATTATGAAACTTTATTATGAAGCTGAAAGTTTATATGGTTAGTATTTCTTTCTCTTTTATACCTGGGCTACTTGTAATGTAGTTCTGTGTAGGTAGGGAGGCCTGGAATACTGACTCTTAAATGTACCTCATCCCAGTTTTGAATGATAGATAGGTGAAGGGGGATAGAAAAAGGGGATTATAACGGTACTTTATAAGAAGGAGAACACTCGTGATTTTTTGTAAAAAATATACAAATACATTTATTTTATAAAGAACATACACAAATAACACACAGTTAAAATAAGTTTGTCAGTCAGTGTGAAGCCCGTTGAAAAAGGGGAAAAGGAGGCTTCATCAGTGGCTGAGACAACATATACAATCTAAAGTTCTTGAGATTGAATTGAAGATCTATACAGTTGTATAGATCGGGGGTACAGTTTTGTTTTCAGATGTGGATGACCAACATGTTTCGCCAAGCATTGGCTTTCTTCAGGGTCACCGAGACAGTCTGTACCCAGATAGATAGGTCTATTATTATTATTGTCTATTATCTAGGTCTATTCTGCAAATGTCCTTTATACAGCAGCCTTCCTATACCTGTTTATGGACTGGCTTTCTCAAATCCGGATACCAACTTCAAATTTCCCACGGCTTTTTAGCCCTGGTTATCAGCATTTTTGCTTTCTTTTGGTAAGTCAGCAGCCATTATACCCGGAATCGGTCACCATTTGTCTGGCTTTTTGAAGCCTTTTCTAATGCTTTCTTTTTCCATCTTTTGCTACAGCATATATATACCTTTCTATCCAGACTCTACATTTGTCTTTACTTCACACTCTGGCGCCCCCTATGTTTATGATTTACTTCGTTTTGGTAAGTGCTTTTCTATGATAGCCATTTATGGCATTCAAATAAATTTGAAGCCTGCTGAACATTTATGATGACACCACCTACCGTCTTTCACCAGGTTTTATATACGCCCCCTACAGCCCCTCGCGTTGGAACATCTATACTTGACTACTTTTGTTGGTTTAGATTTGGATATAGTTGTGGCCCAACGGTATGTATCGCTCTATGAATTTGCTCTTCCAGGAGAGTTTGTTGGCGGTCTGGGGGATGAGCAACTTATGACATGCAATGTAAACACTGCTCTAATTGTGGCATTATACTCTTTTGCATACATTTTAATACTGTCTTCTCTGTATTTAATAGACCTATCTATCTGGGTACAGACTGTCTCAGTGACCCTGAAGAAGCCAATGCTTGGCGAAACATGTTGGTCATCCACATCTGAAAACCAAAACTGTACCCCCGATCTATACAACTGTATAGATCTTCAATTCAATCTCAAGAACTTTAGATTGTATATGTTGTCTCAGCCACTGTTGAAGCCTCCTTTTCCCCTTTTTCAACGGGCTTCACACTGACTGACAAACTTATTTTAACTGTGTGTCATTTGTGTATGTTCTTTATAAAATAAATGTATTTGTATATTTTTTACAAAAAATCACGAGTGTTCTCTTTCTTATAAAGTACCGTTATAATCCCTTTTTTCTATCCCCCTTCACCTATCTGTAATGTAGTTCTGTTTTTTTCTTTGCCTGCTGTCACCCTGTATGGTGATATTACTCTGAATTAGAGATGGCCTTGAGGTTCGCGGCGAACTTTGCTTGTTCGCGATTTGCCAAACCAGCGGACTTATGGTGCTGTTCGCGGCGGCCATATTAGTTTACATTGTGAAGAACTTTGATCCATGACACATCCATCATGGGGTACAGGACAGCCAATTGAGACATTTCAGCACATGGACATACCCCCTACCTTATAAATAGACCTGATATGGCGGCCATTTTACATTCTGTCTTTTGTCAGTGTAGGGAAAGGACGCTGTGTGGAGCAGGGACAGTCAGTCTAATCACTAGCTATTACTATTAGGTCCACAAAAGTCCTTTTAAGGACTGGTATAGGTGTACAGTATATAGAGGTGAAATACACTGATAATATACTTTCTTTCAAGTATAGAAAGCATATTATAGTGCAGTGCTCAGCGATTGTGCAGCTGTCATTTTTCAGTGTAGGGAAAGGTTGGCGTTTGGAGCAGGGATAGTCTGTAATACACTAGCTAGTTACTATTGGGTCCACAAAAGTCATTTTAAGGACTGGTATAGGTGTACTGTATATAGAGGTGAAATACACTGATAATATACTAAATATAATAAAATACTTTCAAATATAGAATATATACTGTGCATCAAGTGTCAACTAGTGACAGCAATGGTAAGAGAACCTTAAAGCGGAGCTCCACCCTAAAGTGGAACTTCCGCTTATCGGATTCCTCCCCCCCCTCCGGTGCCACAATTGGCACCTTTCAGGGGGGTGCAGATACCTGTATAATACAGGTATCTGCACCCTTTCCGGGACGAGATAGCCGGAGCTGCCCCACTCATATCCGAAGATGCCCAGTTGTGTCTTGGGAAACACAGTTCCCAGGACACAAGGCAGAAACAGGGCAAAATTACACATGTGCCATGCATGGCACACGTCTTAAACTTGGTCGTGCAGCGATTCGTTGTCAAATACCCTGGGGTCCAGGACATCTTGCGGCAGGCAAGGAAAATCTTGGCCCATTTCAGAAGATCTTACACGGCCATGGCTCGCCTTGCTGACATTCAGCGGCGACAGTCTGCCGGTCAGATTGCCCGATGCGATGGAACTCAACCTTCTACATGCTTGATAGGCTGCTCTGTACGAACTCTGCGGCAGAACAGGTTCTGGGGAGCTTGGTTTTTTTTCACCGCACCAGTGGCTGCCCATACGTATTTCAGGATTGTTTTTATTACTTTAAAGAAACTTGATGGTATTTCTGAAATTTATATGTTATCTTCGGTAACATCACCATTTTTAATATATTTATTCTACCTAACCATCTCTTTTCTTTTTTTTTTTATCTCCGTTTTAATTTCATTGAGTAGTGAAATATAATTGGCTTGATATAAATTGTCTATGGTGGGGGTTAATTTCACTCCTAGGTATGTTTATTTCTTTTCTTTCCCATGTGAAGGGGAGTTCTTGTTGCAATAGGCTTGCTTCTTTTTTTATCTAAGCCCATGTTCAATATTATCGTTTTTATGGGATTAATCTTAAAGTTTGAGAGCTCACCGTATTGTTTAAGTTCTTTTATTAAATTAGGTAGCGACAGCCTTGGTTTGGTCATTTATAGGCTTATCTGCCAAAATAGCCTCTCTGGAAGTGCAGCATAAATGCTCACTAGCAAGGAAGGTGGCGATAGATTTAGCTGACACTAGAGCGCTCCTTTGTGAGGAGCTCTTTAAAAGGCAACTCCTGTCACAGAAGTTATTCTACGAACATGGCAATAAGCCAGGGAGTCTCCTAGCGAGAACCACACAGAAACAAACCCTTACATCCACGGTACTCCATATCAAAGAAAGAGATGGGGCTATCCATCGCTTCCGGTCTGGGGTGGTATCTATGATTAATAAGGTATTTGAGAGTGGGATGTCTATGGAGCCTGGGGGATGCCTTCTAGGTATATTGGATGAAAAAAGCGGACTGTGCATTGGGCTGGTGCTGCCTCTTTTTCTGCTGTGGGGACAGCATACGAAGGCAAGGAGACCACCAATCCTCAGCGGGAGATGTCGGAAGCGGAGGCTTCACAAACTGCTCCTGGAGATGCCTGCACCAGCCACTCAAAGGTAAGAGGAACCCTGGGGTGGTGTTCCCTTACTATTTTCCTGTAAGCTCCTCAGGTGTTTTGTCTCCCTTGGTGGTGGGGAGGAAGGGATGTAACTAGGACCCTGGTGATGGTTGTTCCTGGTAAAAGCACCCCTGGTGGCCCTCTGTGTGTAGTGCTTGTGGTTGGTGGGGGTCTGATTGCTCTTTTTTTGCATCTGTTTTTCAGAGCAAGTCTGCGGATAAAACCAAGTCGCCACACAATTCCAAGAAAAAATGTCCTTCATGCAGAGCGACTATGGGGGAATTTTGGTCCAAGGCACTCTGTAGGGAGTGCATAGAGGGGCTAGTGAGAGAGCAGTCAGCAGAGCAATGTACGGATCTAGCATCGTCCGTCAAGGAACTTTCTAGCACTGTGCAGTTTTTTAAGACGTCTTTCTCTAGTTTTTCAGTTGCCACACACTCAGGTTAGCCCTCCACCAGCACAACAGAGTATTGCACCAAGCTTAATGGATGCTCCCTCAGGGAGTGGAGAGAATTCAGGAGGCTCCAGAGAAGAAATTGAGGAGCTATCCATACCATTTTGGGAATCCAGGAGGAAAGGAAAAAGCTGTCGCTCCACAACCGTATGTATAGGGGCCTAGGGAAAACATAAAAAGAGTGTTTCCGGTCCACGATGTCTTGGTCGATGCCATTAAGGAGTGGCAAGACCCTGAAAGGAAACAGTTCTTCTCAAGAACTTTGAAAAGAAGGTTTCCCTTTGCAGAAGTGGAGGCGCTAGTATGGAATAAATCTCCTAAACTAGACGCAGCCTTCTCACAGGTCTCCAGGCATACCAACCTGGCCTTTGAGGACATGGGGGCGCTCCCAGATCCCATGGACAAGAGGATGGACTCGCTCTTGAAAAAATCCTGGGATTCTTCCCTGGGTAACCTCATGCCCGCCATGGCGTCCACAGTGGTGGCATGGAATATTGGTTGACGCAAATTGAAGCGCACATCGAAGCTGGAACTCCTAAAGAATCCTTTCTTCTTTTCCCATGCAAGATCTGCAGCCTTATCGAAATTCAGCAAGGCGGGCCTTACGGCTTAAAACGTGGCAGGAAGATATCGCGTCTAAGGTCAAACTCCGTGGAATCCCTCTCACAGGGGACTTGTTGTTTGGTCCTGGCTTGGAGGCTATCTTGGATCGGAGGGCCGATAAGAAGGCCTTTCCTAATAAAAGGAAATTTGCAGAAGCCAAAAGAAAGTCTCGCCCTCGGAGGAAGTTTGAACCCCCAAAAACTGAACCCCAGAAGAAAGTTTGGGGGCAGAAGGGCACATTGGGAGATGATCACCTTCAACCAGTTTGTTTTGGGGATCAAAAGAAGAGGCTACAGGTTGGAGTTTTAAAAGCCCCCACCACTCAGACTTCTGGTCAGCGGGCTGCCAAAATGTGTAGAAAAGACTTCAGCTCTTTTTTTCCTCCCTACAGGAGTTGGAGGAACAGGAGGTGGTAGTACGAGTCCCAGCAGAAGAGGCTGGCAGGGGCTTCTATCCCCACATCTTTGTGGTCCGCAAACCATCGGGAAAGTTCAGGCTTATCCTGAACCTGAAGCCTCTGACTGTTACCTACAAGAGGTTTTTGAATGGACTCAATTTACTCGGTGAAGGCACTTCTTCCCCCGAACTGCTTCATGGCATTGATAGATTTGAAGGATGCCTATCTGCACATTCCCATCGCAGAGGGGTACCCGAAGTTCCTCAGGTTGGCGGTAAATACCACAGAAGGGATATTTCACTTGCAGTTCAGGGCCCTCCCCTTACACTATCCTCTCCCCCCCCGTATCTTCACCAAGGTCATGGTGGAGGTTCTGGCCTTTTTGCGACTCGGAGACATCTCAGTAGTCGCATATTTAGACGATCTGCTCCGGTTTGCCTCTTCCCCGGAACAGCTGTCTCGGGATCTGCAGGTAACAAGGGATATCCTGGAAAATCTAGGATGGCTCTTGAACCTGGAAAAATCCAGCTTGACCCCATGACAAAAGGTAATTTTCCTGGGCTACACATTGGATTCAACAAAGCAGAAAGTCTTCCTTCCGGTAGAAAAAATCCAGAAGGTAGACAGGGCAATGTTGTTACTACAGGGCAGCCAGCAGATCTCTGTAAGATGAGCTATGTCAGCTCTAGGGTTACTGACATCCTCACTCCCAGCAGTACAGTGGGCAGGGCTGCATTTTCGCCCCTTACAACTTTTCATCCTGGGGGTTTGGGACCAGTCAGGGTTCTTTGGACTCCCTGATAACGGTGCCAAGCCAGGTCAAGAGATCACTGTGGTGGTGGAGAAAGGGGGCCAATCTTTCACAAGGGCTGGATTGGGTCCTTCCAGTATCCAAAACTATCACGACCGATGCGAGCGGCACAGGTTGGGGCGCACATCTAGATTCCCGGATGTTTCAGGGCACTTGGCTAAGAAAGGAAACAAAGAAGTCCTCAAACTGGAGGGAACTGAAAGCTATAGCCTTGGCACTCGGAGCCTTTCAGAGGGAACTCCAGGGACAGCACGTGCGAGTCCGATCGGACAACTCAGCGGTAGCTTATGTCAACATGCAGGGAGGTACCAAAAGCAGATCCCTGTGAGTCCTGGCAGAAACTATTCTCAGGTGGGCCGAAGCAAACATTCTGTCCCTTTCGGCAGTTCATCTAAAAGGGGATCTAAACCTGGTTGCTGATTTTCTCAGCAGGAAAATGCTGAGAGAAGGCGTCATGGTTTTGAACCAGGAGATCTTCGAAGCAATTACTCGGAAGTGGGGGATGCCATGTGTAGACCTCTTTGCCTCGAGGGAAAACATAAAGACGCGCCTCTTCTCCCTGAGCAGATGGGATGGGGCACTTGGAGTGGATGCTCTGGCTCAGAGCTGGGGGTTCTCCAAGTGCTATGCCTTCGTACTGATTCCAGCAGTACTGAGAAAGTTCCAGGTGGAGAGCACAACTCTCATTCTGAATGCACCTCATTGGCCCAGGAGGCCGTGGTTTTCCTTCTTAAAGGGCCTAGCGGTGGAACCTCCCTGAATTCTGCCTTAGGAGGATCTTCTTTCCCTGGGGCCAATCTGTTGTCCTCAGGTGGAGCGGTGGAACCTTGCAGCTTGGCTACTGAGGAGGAATTGCTGAAGGGCAAGGGTTTCTCAAATCGTTTAGTGTCGACCCTCCTAAATTGCAGAAAAAGGGAGACGCAAGCTATCTACCTGAAAGTGTGGAAACGTTTCAATAGCTGGTGCACAGAAAGTTCCTTTGATATATGCAGCTCTGAAGCAGTATTAGAATTTCTACAGTCAGGGGCGGACAAAGGGTTGGCCATTAGTACCCTAAAGGACAGGTATATGCTTTGATCGTCTTTTTGGAAAAACAACTAGCAACGGATCCATGGATAGCCAGGTTTTTTTAAAACCCTGAGCAGGCAGAGACCAGTAAGAGTCTCCCCCTTCCCTGTATGGGACCTTTCTTTAGTTTTACAGGCCCTTACCGGGGGAACCTTTTGAGCCGTTGGCTGTACGTTGAAATTGATCACCCTCAAAACTGTGTTTTTGGTGGCGATCACTACGGCAAGGAGAGTGAGTAGTGAACTCGAAGCCCTCTCAATTAGGGCACCCTTTTTTCAGGTATTTCCGGACCGTGTGATTTTTTAAAACCGATCGGGCCTTTTTGCCCGAAGTGGCCTCTAGTTTTCCTAGAGGCCAAGAAATTATTTTAATCAAAAAAGGAACAGCGCTGTTACTTTTTTGATTACTATTGTTCCAGTGTGTGTATCCCACCTTGAGCAGCAGCCTGTTTTTTATAATTGCTTGATTAGTTGTAAGCGCGGTTTTATTTTTTCCAAGAAATTATTTTGCCTATCTTCTGTTCAAACCCTGTGAGGGAACAGGAACATAATTCTCATAAATTGGATGTTAGAGGGTGCTTCCTCCAGTACGTAGTTCAAAGCGGTCTAGGAAGTCTGATTCCTTTTTTGTGTTATTTTCAGGGGCTAAGAAAGGGTCTAAAGCGTCTAGGCGTACAATAGCCAGATGGATTAGGTTAGCCATTAGTCAGGCTTATGTAGTTGGGGGGGGGGGGGGAGCCCCCGGAAGGTATTGGGGCACATTCCACCAGGGCAATGGCGACTTCTCAAGCAGAGTGGGCTGGTGCTTCTACAGAGCAGATCTGTAGGGCTGCAACGTGGTCCAGTTTTGCCACGTTCGTGAGGCACTACAGGTTGGACCTGCTGTCAGTAAAAGACCAAGCCTTTGGGCGTAAAGTTCTGCAGGCAGTAGTCCCACCCTAAGGTAAGGTGCTCGCTTATCCTCTATGGTGCTGTCCTGAAAGGCGGATAGGGAAAAAAGGAGTTGCTTACCGATAACATCCTTTTCCAGGAGTCTTTCAGGACAGCACCGGTACCCACCCAAGTTGTTGGACATTCCTGAAGAGCTCATCACATGAGACCGTTGGGTAAGATATACAAGTTATTATGACGTGTTCTTGTGTCTCCCCAGCTGGCCGGAGGTACTCTTGAAGAACTGATGTGTCGGCGGGACGGGGAGGTTTAAATCCTGAAATGTAAGGCGCGTTTCCTGAGATGGGAGGAGCCAAGGTCTCTCTATGGTGCTGTTTTGAGACTCCCGGAAAAGGATGTTACCGGTAAGTAACTCCATTTTTTGCCACCCAAATGCATTATTTTACATTTTTCTGCATTGAACCTCATTTGCCATGTAGTTGCCCACCCCATTATTACATACTGTCTGAAAATTCCTTTGACCAAGAAGTTTTCTATTTCCAAATTTTCCCATCACTGTGGTTGAAAATGAACGTCGATTTGACCCCACTAACGATTAGAAGATCGAACTAACATTCTTAAAATTAAATTTTTTTTTTTGAAGGAAGACATTGTTTTTTAACCACTACAATACTGGGCACTTTCGCCCCCTTCCTTCCCAGACCAATTTTCAGCTTTGAGCGCTCTTGCTCTTTCAATGACAATTGCGCGGTCATGCAATGCTGTACCCAAATTAAATTTTTATCATTTTGTTCGCACAAATAGAGCTTTAGTTTGGTGGTATTTATTCACGACTACGCTTTTTTATTTTTTGCGATATAAGCGAAAAAATAGCGGAAATTTTGAAAAAAAAAAACAATATTTTTCCTTTCTTTTTTAAACGAAATCCAATAAAATCTAATTTTGTCATAACTTTAAGCCAAAATGTATTCTGCTACATGTTTTTAGTAAAAAAAATTCCGTTAAGTGTATAATAATTGGTTCGCGTGATCACGGACATATGTACGCAAATGATCATGTACAGATGTGTGCAGGTGATCATGTGCAGGTGATCACGGACATGTGTGCAGATAATCATTGACACATGTGATTTTACTGGGACATATGTGGGGGACATGTGTTTTTATTATTTGGGGACATGTGTGTTTTGGGGAAATGTATGTTTTGGGGACGTGTGTTTTACAGGTGTTGGTGACACTAGACTGGTGATCAGTGAGTAAAAAAAGCTAAAGCTAATACTCACTGATCACCAGCCGGCTGCAGCGATCAGCTCTCCTCTCCTCACCGACGACTTCCGTGTGAGGAGAGCCGGTTGCCTAGCAACCGGCTGTTTGCTTACATCACATGACGGCTGTGATTGGACACGGCTGTCATGTGATCAGGAGGGCCAATCACAGAGCCCGCCTGCCGATCCGAGATGCGCCGTGTCCGGGTGACACGAGCGCATCGGGATCGCGCCGCTGCGCCGGCACGCGCGCGATCCCCCTACTTCTGATGGACGTTCAGGAATGTCCGATCAGAAGTAGGCGGCTCCCACCCCGGCCGTATATATACAGTGGCAGGGTGGGAAGTAGTTAAAATAAAAGAATGTGATCTCTGTGTCTATTTACCAGATTCACCCTCTAATAGTATATGCAGTATATATCTCCTCTAATAGTATATACAGTATATATCTACTCTAGTATTGTATTCAGTATATCTCTTTTGTCTGTTATTTTCAGAGTTTATTAGATATTTTGCTCCCTAACCATATAGTTGGTTTATATTTACCACTGCATAGCAATATTTAAGAATAAATTGCCTTTTTTTTTTTATTTTACCTATTAACTAAATTATACCCCACACTTTATTTTAAGGTTATTAACAGATTCATCGAAACAATAATCGTCCAACTAATTGATTATGAAAATGATCGTTAGTTGCAGTCCTACTAGGGTCCCTAACTCGCATTCATGCATACTATGGTCAAGACAGGATCCAATTGACCTGCCGACATGTCTTTGGAGTGTGGGAGGAGACCGGAGGAGGCCCACGCAGGCACGGGGAGAGCATGCTGGCTCCAGGCGGGTGGTGTCAGGTGGGATTCGAACCAGCGAACCTTTTTGCTGCTGGACGAGGGTGCTAACCACTAAACCACTGTGCCGCCCATTTAATGTTTCCACATTTTGATAATGGTGTAACACACCATATGGCTCATGTGAGCCCTCAGTTAAGAGGTGTGTATCCTTTTTCTCTATAGTAAATGTATTTTTTGTGCATGTATATACCTAACCCCAACATGATAGCATCTAGCAGCTCTTTCCCATTGGTGCGTCTGTCCGGGGGCTCCTCCTCTGCCTCTCGCATCTGAGAGGCATTACTCTGTATGAAATGCAAGCACAGGACGTGATGCATTCCAGCAGAGTATTTCCAGGTTTTCGCATCATCCTGGGGGTTGATTCCTCCGTGGTTCGTGTCACCTGGTGATGCACTTTAAAAGGGCGTGCTTGTATGGTGTGCTTCCCTATACACACTGAAAACTGGTGAGGGAATTATCCTCTTTTAACCTTTAACCACTTGCTGAGCGCCTGCCGTCCTTATACGTCGGTATTTTGAAGAGGGTTATCGTTGTTATGGCAGCAGCTAGCTACCATAACCCCAGTATCCTCTTCAGTGGGCGGTCCGCTTTCAGATGGTCTCTGCGACAGATTCGGCGGCGGGAGAGGGGCCCCCCTTCCGCCGCGCTTCGGTGCCATCCACCATTTGGAGACGAGTGAGGGGAAGATGGCCCCCACCCGTCTCCATACTATTGCAGGGCGGTAGCAATGTCAAAACGTCACTTCCGCCCATAGCCCTTAAAGCAACATTTTTTTTAATTTATTTTTTTTATTGCATTTTAGTGTAAATATGAGATCTGAGGTCTTTTTGACCCCAGATCTCATATTCAAACGTTCCTGCCGTGCTTTTTTGAAGCATGACATGGTGGGTATCAATTTACTCAGCATAACATTATCTTTTACAATATAAAAAAAAAATTGGGCTAACTTTTACTGTTTTATTTTTTAATTCAAAAAAATTAATTTTTTCCCAAAAAAGTGTGCTTGTAAGACTGCTGCGCAAATACGGTGTGACAGAGTATTGCAACGTCTGCCATTAAATATTTTTAACTTGTAAACACCAAATCTTAGAAAGAGGCTCAGGGCTTAAGTGGTTAATACTTCAGACTGTTGCTTTTTAGCGCTTGAGCTTAAATAAAATTACAATAAAATAATAGGTATTAACGGGTATTAAACAAAAACCTGTTAAAATACTGTAGCAGCGCTAAAAATCAGAGAATAAATAACTGATAAAATGGTGGATAAAATTGATTTACTATTGTGCGAATAAATATATATACGCTTGGAAGAATAAATACTCAAATGTGGCAGTTAATGGATCAATAAATAAATAAATAAATAAATGGAGGATCAATTAATCATTCATTGGATAATTAATAAAGTCCGGCTTTCTCCATAATACGATAAAATTCAAGAGATGATAGTTCTATATTCAATGTGCCGCAAACTGATCAGTCCATCCACCAGTACACTCCACCACGGGTTTAAAGGTTCCCCTTTGGGGATGCACTCACCAGAGCTAAAGATAATATAGGCATATACACTCTCTCATCAGGACACTGCTCCTTCCTTTACCGGTATCCTCCAATTCTCCTCCACAGCCTCCTATTCAACAGCTCACCATTGCCAGATAGGTCATGTGTAGAAAAAATTGCAACCACATAGCGTGATACTGCTTAAAGAATTTATTCACCCCCCTTTAAAATGGATCAAACACCCCTTAGTATAAAATGCGTACCTAGAAAAAACATAAAAAACAGCATTGAATTAGATAAGGATCTTTAGCTCTGGTGAGTGCATCCCCAAAGGGGAACCTTTAAACACGTGGTGGAGTGTACTGGTGGATGGACTGATCAGTTTGCGGCACATTGAATATAGAACTATCATCTCTTGAATTTTATCTTATTATGGAAAAAGCCGGACTTTATTAATTATCCAATGAATGATTAATTGATCCTCCATTTATTTATTTATTTATTTATTTATTGATCCATTAACTGCCACATTTGAGTATTTATTCTTCCAAACGTATATATTTATTCGCACAATAGTATATAAATTTTATCCAACATTTTATCAGTTATTTATTCTCTGATTTTTAGCGCTGCTACAGTATTTTAACAGGTTTGGTTTAATACCCTTTAATACCTATTATTTTATTGTCATTTTATTTATGACTTTTTTTCTCAAGCAGCTGCTAGCAGTGCACTAATTGTTTGGTTGCACATTTGATCATGTATATACTTTATTTATTTATATACTTCTCACATATACCTTAAACAGCAAGAGACTATCAACCATTTGAGCGCAGAGAGGTGTTTGATATAGGTGGGCCAACATAGCAAACATCCTTCTTTACATTACTTGAGCTTAATTGCAATTTTATACACGTATGGCCCGTATACACAAACAGAAAATCTTACGAAACATACCGCATTCAAATCGATCGTACGAAAATCTGATCGATAGTACACAGCTTTTGAGTGCCAATCACGACAGTTCATCTGATATTATCCGATGGGACAAACTCGAATAAAAATTCCAGTACAATTTTTGTCTTATCAGTACATTTGTTCAAAAGTACAATACAAATTCAGTACATCACTTACAAATTTTTATTCTGTTGTACGAGAAGTTTTGTACTTTTTAGTAAACGTAATTTTCGGTAAGAGACTAGCATGCAAAAAAATAAACAGCAGCTGTAAAAATGTCTACTGTGCGTGAACTCCCAAGCATATTATCCTGTGTGTCCATGCACATAGGCTTTTATCAGCTGTTTTTCACAGGGGTGTTTTCTGGCCTAGAATTAGTGAGTTTGAAGAAGAGTTTTTCAGCTGTAAAAATGCAGACAAACATGGCTATTCAGCGTTTATGAGCAATTTTGAGCCATAAGCTTTTGTGGGAGTTTAGTTTTGTTAAAAAAAAAAGCTAAAAAACACTGCAAAAAGCAAAAAAATTTACTTTTTTTACAGCACCATTCTGCAGCTAAAGCTACTGGCGTTTTTAGAACGTCCAGTGTGGAACTAGATTCCTTGTGATCGATTCACACGCTCCCTTATCAGTCACGACCGACTACGCTCACCACCAGTGCTGAATACTCAAACTATGGAACTCACAACTCCACCAACCATCTCTCTACCCCAACTTGGGAATTTGCCTCCCTTAATGTTAACACCCCAAGATGAGACTCGCAGGCTGTTCCCCCTCTCACCCCTCACCCGTCCCCCCCCCTTTTTTCTTTTCACCCCCTCATATTGAGTTTATTGCTTATGCCAGACAGATCATTTTGGTATTATGTTATGCCTTGCATGATGTGATCATTAATTTCTTGCCAATAATCTTTTACCTGTGTGAAAATTGTACCCCATCGAGCGGCGCGGACGTTCTCCCGCTGGCTCATTCTATTGCATTTGTCTACCATTTTCTTTTCAATAAATTCTTTTGGAAAAAAAAAAAACGTCCAGTGTGTAGGCTTAAATCTTACAAGAAATTCAACAAGTAATGCAAAGGTGCAGCTAAAATATAATATAAGAAATGCATAGCTATAGCAAGTAAAACAAACCCTAAGATGTTTTCAAATATATTCATAGTAAAAGGTATGAAAGAACAGATAGGTCCCTGGTTTGGCTGCCTTGATGGGGGCTGGTGCGGCTGCATTGATGGGGCGCTGGTGCGGCTGCATTTGACACACACAGAAATCATCATCACAAACGCATATTGACACTACACACACACAGAAACCACGACACCCAAACAATAAAAATTACTTTCTTGAGACAGGGGTACTTCGGAATTTTTTTTTTAGATTTGCAGGGGTGTTTCACCGTAAAAGGTGCCACTACAGTACTCATCAGTGTTACTTCAGTGCCCTATTAGTGCTCATCAGTGCCAAATAGTGCTCATTAGTGGATCATCATCAGTGCCAACTTAGCAGTGCAGCACATCAGTACACCCTCATCAAAACGCAGCAGTGCAGCCTCTTCAGCACGCAGCAGTGCAGCTTCATTAGACCAGCCTCATCGGCACCCATCAGTGCAGCCACATCTGTACAAGTGTCCCTATCCAAGCAGTTTGTCACCACAGTCACCAGTATGTCAAAAAAACGTTTCCAGTGAGGAGGCATACCAACTTCTAAGCTTGACCGACGAGAGCAGCAGGGAGCTCGAAGTCTACTTTTAGATTACAAACCCGTTTTTAAGCAGTGGGTCTTCTACATAATTGGAAGAGGAGGAAAGGGTGCCCACCAAACAAAAGCTTTCTGGCAAGCAGCAGGCTACCCCAAGGAGAGCAGGGGCATCCACCAGGAATGGAGTACCTCTTCAAGAAAAGCAAGGCACTAGTGGGGTGACATCTCAACCCCTAAGGCAGTGGTTCTCATCTCCTGTTCTCAGGACCCACTAACAGGCTAGGTTTGCAAGATAGCTGAAATACATCACAGGTGATCTAATTTGCTGCTCAGTGATTGCAGTATTCTAGTCTGCATCTCCCCAGGGTAATACTTAAAATCTGGCCTGTTAGTGGTGTCTGAGGACAGGAGTTGAGAACCACTGCCCTAAGGGTTAGGACCCATGCCAGCCTTTCATATGCCCCTCTGGCTTCTGCATAACTCGGGAGCAGCTAACATTCCCCCTTTTACCGCCCAGCCAGGTGTCCAGGTGAACAGGGAATTTGGCCCCCATTCATTTTTTTTATTTAGTTTTTACAGTTGTCTTGTGTTCAATTGTGGCCCAGTGCAACCTCTATGCCCAACAATTTATATCAAGCAACCCAGGTTAAAGTTACGCCGAACCCTATGAGTGAAGAGAATTACCAGTGGAGGAATTTAGAATCTTCTTGGCACTAACAAAAAAAAATTGCTCATACTGGTCCACCCACGCCATCAATCACATGCCAATCTACTCATCCATTATGCCAAGAACAAGATATCTAATGATTATGCGGTTCCTCCATTACATCAACACCCTTCCCAGCATATGACAAATTGTATAAAATTTGGCCAGTTATTTTATCCCTGACAAAAATATCTGCGCAGACAAGTCACTTGTCCCCTTCACTGGCATGCTGGTCTTTAAGCAGTTTATTCCCAGCAAAAGGGCCTGATATGGGGTTTAAACTCTACATGTTATGTGACCGAGCCACGGGGTACACCTATGCCTTCCTCGTGTATGAAGAAAAGGACACCCAGCTGCATCCCCTGAATGTCCAGATTATAACGGATCAAGTGGAAAAGTAATTTGGGAGCTTGTATATCCACTCCTTGAAAAGGATTATCGTCTATATGTTGGTAATTACTACACGCGTTTGCCCCTGTTCCGCAATCTTCACCGGAGAAAAAAATTTGCATGTGGCACCATGAGCACTAGTAGGAAGGGCTTCTCGCAAAGGTTTGTTAATGCAAGACTACAAAGAGGGCAGTCAGCGACTTTGCGGCGGAACAAGGAAATATTGGCTATCAAGTGGCAGAACAAATGAGACATCTACAGGCTTTCATCAATTCACAGTGACACCTACTGTACTTGCAAATCCCCGGAAGTAACGGCCCAATCCATAAACCAGAATATGTTCACGATTACAATTTGTTCATGGGGGGAGTCGACTTCATTGATCAAATGATTCTGCCCTAGCTTTCTATAAGATCCCAACATTTGTACAAAAGTCTTTTTTTTTTTTTTTTTCCAATTTGGCCATTTATAATACATATGTGATTTGCTGCAAATCCACCGAGACCCCTGTATCCTTTATTGGCTGTCAAGAGGAAATTGTCACCGCTTTTTTGTACCCTGAAGACCCACCAGAAAGCATTTGCTCCACAAACACAATTTTTCCCCAAAAAGTTCCTTCTGGAGAAGGAGGCCAAAGATGTAAAAAAACAAAATGTTGGGTATGCTCCAGAAGAGAAGTTAGACGAAACACCAGTTTTTATTGTCCCCAGTGTCCTTTCCAACCAGGCCTGTTTCCACCGTTACCGTACTTCTCTACTTTATTAGTGAAGTATGGTAAACGTATTTTATCTGTTGGCTAAACAGTACATACCTCTGCCTGCCCTGGAACTGACCCTGGCCTGTTATTTGACCACGCCTATGCCTGCTGTCTAAACTGTCTATACCTCTGCCTGGTCCAGAACTGACCTTGGCCTGTTATTCGACCATGCTTCTGCTTGCTGCTTAAACTGACCATGCCTCTGCCTGCCCTGGAACTAACCCTGGACTGTTTATTTACCATGTTTTTTTTCCTGCTGCTTGGACTGATCTTGTACCCTGCTAATAATCACAGGGGTCACACATATGTGAGGGGCTTCAGAATAGTTTTTCCGGATGGAGGAAACAATTTTTGTGTTTTCTTTTTTTCGGGTTTTGTAATAACCGGATTAGGGTCTGGAGACCCAAGGCTTCAAAGAGATTTGGATGATAGAAGCCTCTTACCTGACCAAGGCCCTATGCCTGATAATTTTGCCTTCTGCTGATTTACGGCCATCATGCCTCTGCTTGCCGTATGAACTGACCACACCTCTGCCTGCTACCTGTTTTATGGACCATGTTTCTGCCTACTAGCAGGACCAATATTTTGGCTGTGCTGACTATGTATCTGCCTGGACAATTCCTTTGCATGTGCTGACCATATCTCTGCCTGCTGTCTGTACTGACTATGGATAGTATTCCTGCCTGGAAAATTCCTTTAGTTGTTACTGACCACATCCCTGCCTACTGCCTGGCCCAATGCTCCCCTTTATGGTTAACTGCAATACTAAAATCACAGGTAATCCTTTTGTTTGCACTTTGCTCAGCAGAATGTTTTTTGGGGTGTAATTCTTTGTATGTACATGCTATGTGTTATAAATATGAAGGGCCTTCAAAAATGTGATAGGTTGTCAGGAAATTTAATGTGTAATTCATGTTTTTTGGAATTTACATGCCGTTTTAGAAATCTTAAAAATTGACAACATTTTGTAAAAAAATAGTTTTCATTTTCTTTCCACATTTTCTGAAAAATTTTAGAAAAAAAAATGTTCAAAAGACTTATTATGCCTCATAAAAGTATGTTGGAGTTATTGCTTTCCAAAATGGGGTCATTTTGTGGGAGTTTCCACTGTCCTGTTGCTCCAGGGCCTTCAAAAGTGTGATCAGTTGTAAGGCAATTAAATGTGTAGTTTATACTTCTAGAATGCCTGAAGGTGCTACTTGAATGTTGGGCTTCTGTATGTGGCCAGGCTGTGGACAATTCTCATATGTGGTATCCCCATACTCAGGAGGATTAGAAGAATGTATTTTGGGGTAAATTTTTGGGTATTTACACGCTGTTAGAAATATCTTATAAATGGACAACATTGTGTAAAAAATGTTTTTCATTTTCTTTCCACATTTTCTGAAAAATTGTGGAAAAAAATAAATGTTCAGAAGACTCATTATGCTTGATAGTATATACATTTGTCTCAAAATGAGTTCATTTTGTGGGTGTCGCCATTGTCGTGGTGCCTTCAAAAGTGTGATGTAATCAGAAAATTAGATGTGGAATTTATGGCCCTTGAACGCCTAAAGGTGCTCGATGCATGTTGGGCCTCTGTATGTGAGCAGGTTGTGCAAGTCTCACACTTGTGGTATTGCCCTACTCAGGAGGAGTAGCAGAATGTGTTTTGGGTTGTAGTTGCAAAACTAATTTTTTTCCAAAATATTTTCCCACTGTATAACCCCTTCCTGACCAGGCGAACTTTCAGTGCTCTCACAATTTAAATGACAATTACTCAGCCATGCAACACTGCACCCGTAATTAAATTTGTAATTTTGTTTTACAAAAATAGAGCTTTCTTTTGGTGGTATTCAATCACCATTGGGGTTTTTATTTTTTGCGCTATGAACAAAAAATTTTGGAAGAAGAAAAATACTGACTATTACCCTAAGAACACCATCCCTACAGTCAACCACGGAGGTGGAAACATGGTGCCTTGGGGCTGTTTCTCTGCTAAAGGTACAGGCCAGCTTTGCCACATTGAGGGGCCAATGGACATGGCCATGTAGTGTAAAATCTTGGATGAGAACCTTCTTCCCTCAGCTGGGACACTGAAGATGTGTAGTGGATGGGTCTTCCAGCCTGACAATGACCCAAAACATACCACCAAGGCAATAAAGGAGTGGCTCAAGAAGGACATTAAGGTCATGAAGTGGCCTAGTCGGTCTCCAGACCTTAATCCTATAAACATTTATAGATGTAACTTAAATTTCGAGTTGCCAAGAGACCTTAAGGATTTAGAGAAGATATGTAAAGAAGAGTTGATCCAAATCCCTCCTGAGATGTGTGCAAACCTGGTCATCAATTGCAAGAAATGTCTTACCTCTGTGCTTGCCAACAAGGGTTTCTCCACCAAGTACCAAGTCATGTTTTGCTTGGGGATCAAATACTTATTTTACTCTCTGAACTGCAACTTAATTTATAACATTTGTTTTGTCTGGATTTTTGGTTGATATTCTGTCTATCATTTAAAATACACCTATGATACATTTTAGACCCTTAATTTCTTTGTAAGTGGGCAAACTTACAAAATCTGCAGGGGATCAAATAATTTTCCCCAGTGTAAGTGGTTAATATCAGCTGGTTCAGCATCAACTAATGGCCTATAAAAAGGTGTCTCATTACCAAGGTGTCAAACAAACATCTCATGATGGGTAAAAGCAAAGGGCTCTCTCGACCATTGCAGCCTTATTGTTGCAAAACATACTGATACAGAAGGATTTCTAAACTTCTGAAAGTTTCAGTGAGCACTGTTGGGGCCATAATCCGGAGGTGGAAAGAACATAATTTCATCATAAACCAGCCACGAACATGTGCTCCCTGCAAGATTTCTGGAGGAAGAGAAGTGAAAAGAATCGAGAGTTGTCCAAGAGCCAATGGCCACTTGTGGAGAGCTTCAGAGAGACCTGGAATTAGCAGGTACAATTGTTTCAAAGAAAGCAATAAGTAATGCACTCAACTGCCATGGCCTGTGTGCACTCTCACCACGCAAGACTCCATTGCTGAAGAAAAAGCATGTTGACGCTCGTTTTAAAGTTTGCTGCACAACATTTAGACAAGCCTGTGACATGCTGGAATAATATAGTCTGGTCAGATGAACTCCAAAATTGAACTGTTTTGGATGCCATAATACACACCATGTTTGGAGGTCAAATAGCACTGCACATCATCCCAAAAACACCATACCTACAGTTAAGTTTAGAGACGGGAACATTATGGTGTTGGAGTGTTTTTCAGCATATGGTACTGGCCAACTTCATATCATTGAAGGAAGGATGAATCGAAAAATGTACCAAGACATTCTTGATAAAAAAATCCTGTTGGCATCTACCAGGCTGATCATGAACCAAGGGTGGACATTTCAGCAAATTAATGATCCCAAACACAAAGCCAAGGAAACACTCAATTGGGTTCAAAGAGAAAATAAAGTTGCCAGAATGGCCCAGCCAATCACGTCTTGAATCTGTAGAAAGAACTAAAGGTCAAAGCTCATAGAAGAGGCCCACTGAACCTTCAAGATTTGAAGACTGTGTGGAAGAATGGGCCAAAATCGCACCTGAGCAAAGCATGCGACTAGTTTTTCCATACAGTAGGCGTTTTGAAGCTGTCATTACCAACAAAGTTAGCGTGTTTTATACTTTTTCCCTTTTGTCATTCCATTTTGTTACACAACCTAATTTCTGAGCCTTTTTCTTTTGGTTTCTTTGTATGTATGGGTTGTTACCGACATGTGGTGAAAATTTTATGTCAATAGCACCTTTAGGAAGTATATTTACCTAGAAAAATGGTGAAGTGTTCAGTACTTAACTCACTTTATCTTGGCCCTTTTTTGAATATTGGTACCATGTTTGCTTTTTGCCAATCAGTTGGTACCATTACAGTCAGTAAGCTGTCCTTCAAAGTTAGAAATAATGGGCTGGCTTTAACATGGCGAAGTTATTTGAGGACTGATGGATGTAAGCTATCTGGTTCTCACTATTATTATTATGTTTTTTTGTTTACCTAGTCCTTTTTTTTTTTAATCCAGGTTTCTGCCAGCCTCAGGGGTACATTCAATATACTATTTATTTACATTTTTATTATACCCCTCCTTTTCCTTGGCATAAACTGAGGCGATGAAGATAGTTTTTAGTTCAGTTGCCTTCTCCCTGTGACCAACTTTACTTTTTGGGGCCAATATGTTCTGATCTAGATTTTTTACTATTGATGGATCTGAAAAAAAAATTCTTTCAGCAGTGTCTCTTGTAATCTATTTTGGCTTCTGTGATGAAACTCTTGCATTTCTTATTGTGTGTTTTGTAGTTTTGAAATGCCAATGGTGACCCTCTGGCCTTATATTTTTCTAAAGCCCATTTTTTCTTGTTATACCTTTTTACCTGATTTAGCCACCCAGGTTTAACTTTTTTGTTCTTTTTATATTTGTTGCTCATCTGAACTGACATGTGCCATTGGTTAGAGCTGCATGATTCTGGCTAAAATGAGAATCGCAATTTTTTTGCTTAGAATAGAGAGCACAATTATTTAACAATTCTCATTTCGTAACATCTTTCCCATTTTACAAAAAACTTGGACTAACTTTACTGTTTAGCTTTTTTAAAATGTATTAAAGTGTATTTTTTCCCCCAAAAACTTGCGTTTAAAACACCGCTGCGCAAATACAGTGTGACATAAAATATTGCAACAATCGCAATTTTAATCTCTAGGGTCTCTGCTAAAAAATATATTCAAAAAATACAGATTTTTAACTTGGTTAAACTGACCTCATTTACAGACTGAAGTGCATTTCTTTGAGCTAAAAACGAAATAATACTTTGTTTATAGTTATCTCGCAGCACTGATAATGTTATGATAAAATTGGCAGGCTGCCTGTGTTTTTTTTTTTTTTTATTGTAATAAGATCGTGAGGGGTTGAATCGAGATGGCAATTTTATTTTATTTTTTTCCCCAAACAAAAGAGCAGCCTTGTTTGCTGCACTGGACCAGTTGCTTTCTCGGGGGGTTATTGCACCTATTCCAGAAAGGTTTCCCAGTTACCTACACCAACCTGCTCAGTGCCGAAGCCAAATGGTCATGTGTGGTCCATTCTGGACCTAAAGTGTTGACGTTTTTAGGATTCCGTATGGAATCTATATAAGGTTAGTAGTTGCTCCTCTCCATCTGGGATTTTTCCTACCCTTTGGCTTAGCCGCAATACTGAGTGCTCACAAAGGTGCTGGCCCTGGTGTTGGCTCTTCAGCGAGCCAAGGGGATCCCCTTTCTGGAGATACTTGGATATTCTACTCCTGCAGAAGCAATTAGAAGACCTCAGGGCCATTGTGCACTGTCTGCAAATTTCAACCCAGGGACCATTGTACCAACTAGAATATGTGGGCCGCCTACTGGACACATAGTTATCTAGTTAAATATTCTGGTTGAAAAAAGATAAGTCCATCTAGTTCAACCAATAAGAGGAAAAAATTATTTAATTTTACATTTTTATTGGTTTTAAACAATTGCAAGGTTATGAAAAATGTCATATCATACATAGACTGAGATATTATCATGGAACTGGGATATTACCCTTCTCAGACATCCTTTTGATGTAAAAACATGCATAATAACCTTGTAGTAAGCAGACTACATCTAACAAAAAAATGTATTGAGGATAAGCAAACGGATAACTTTGAACGGTTACTAAAATCAAGAGAAAAAAAGGAAGTGTTACCACATCCGCAGTAACCATTATCTGCAATTGTTATTTGTATGTTAAACCCCCATCTCTTATCTGCCATTTTTGTATCTTGCTTGCGGTTTACCTGCCAGCGTATAGTAGTACTTCAAAGGAGATTTGCCAGTTTATACGTCTTAATCCATATTTCCCACTTTTTATTGAAGGTTTCCCTATTTCCGTGGCTGTTAGCAAAGGAGTACTCGTATGAACACTGCAAGGTTACTCTAGAAACGACTTCTGTGGTAGAAGGAGCTATATCTTTTTTCCAATCGCACATTATGGACATTCTCGCCACAATTAAAATATGAACAATTACTGTTCTAAAATTTGTGGGAAAATTCCCTATAGAGAGACCCAGTAATGCCAATCCCGGTGAGGGTTGAGTTATGATCCCTCTAACTCTCGATATTAGATGGAAGATTGACTTCCAGAAGCTTGCTATCGATTTACAGTACCATAATATATGGAGCAGGTTTCCTGGTTGCCCGCAATTGCGCCAACAGTCCGGGGAGTGTTCTTTAGAGCTTTTAGCTAGGCGGACTGGTGTCATGTACTATCTGTAGAGTATCTTAAACATTTTCCCAGTGTAATACACAATGCAAGGCTTTTAGACTGGAGTTAATTGCCTGAGACCATTCTTGTGTCGAGTATGAACTATTTAGTTCTAATTACCATTTCATTATCGCTGGTAACTGTTTTATTTTTTTGTTTAATTTTTGTTTATTGAACAGTTTTTTAACCACTTCAATACAGGGCTTTTAAACACCCTTCCTTACCAGAGCACTTTTTGCGATTCGGCACTGCGTCGCTTTAACAATTGCGCGGTCGTGCGACGTTACACCCAAACAAAATTGACGTCCTTTTTTTCCCACAAATAGAGCTTTCTTTTGGTGGTATTTGATCGCCCCTGCGGTTTTTATTTTTTGCGCTATAAACAAAAGAAGAGCGTAAATTTTGAAAAAAACACAATATTTTTTACTTTTTGCTATAATAAATATCCCATTTTTTTTAAAAAAAACAATTTTTTTCCTCAGTTTAGGCCGATACGTATTCTTCTACATATTTTTGGTAAAAAAAATCGCAATAAGCGTATATTGATCGGTTTGCGCAAAAGTTATAGCGTCTACAAAATAGGGGATAGATTTATTGAATTTTTTTTTTTTTTTTTACTAGTAATGGCGGCGATCTGCGATTTTATTTTCGTGACTGCGACATTGCGGCGGACACTTCGGACACTTTTGACACATTTTTGGAACCATTCACATTTACACAGCGATCGTTGCTATAAAATTGCAATGATTACTGTGTAAATGTGACTGGCAGGGAAGGGGTTAACACTAGAGGGCGCTGCAGGGGTTAATGTGTTCCCTAATAGAAGTGATTCTAACTGTAGGGGGAGGGGACTCAAGGGGAGGAGACCGATCATGTGTTCCTCCGTACTGGGACCACATGATCGGTCTCCTCCCCGCTGACAGGACGTGGAGCTGTGTGTTTACACACACAGCTCCACGGTCCCGCCCGGTCCCGTTGTTTTAACGGGCAATCGCGGGTGCCCGGCAGACATCGCGGCCGCCGGGCACTCGCACCGGGTCCCGAGCGATGCCGCGCGCGCGCCCCCCCAGGCGGCCGGGAATCCGAGGACGTCATATGACGCCCACCCAGGATGGTAGATCCACCTTGTGGGCGTCATATGACAATACAGCGGTATTGAAGTGGTTAAGAAAAACAGTCTACATAACAGATTTTCACAAAGAAAATACAATATGTACAATCTGAACTAGTACAACGATTGAATGTGTAGAAGGCTTCCGAAGACACACAGGGGCATTAATACACAAAATGGTGTCTTTTAAAGTCAAATAGTTACAGGTCCCGGGTCTAAGGATCTGAGTAACTCAAATAATATTTTCAATCTTGTAATGTTAACATATAACGTCATACATTTTTAAAAGGGGGGGGGGTGAAGGGGTGGAGAGGCAGAGAGGAAGGGTGGGGAAGAAAAAGCATGAATGAAATTGGCACAAGAAAGAATAAAGAGTAGGCTGGCATCAAATGGTAAGGCAAGGACATGAATGGTCACACCGATATCATGAAGAATATCAAGCTGGTACATACTACTGGTTATAACCCTGAATAAGAATAATTACACCCCGGAAGCAAGTTTGCTATATCATCATGAAGTATGCAAGTAGGAATCGAATTCCTTGGTAGTGTTTATGTGGGTGCAGAAGAAATCTCTATGATGTCCTTATAGCTAGGGGAGCTCTTGAATTCAGTCCATAGCGACCAAGTTACAGTGTGGCGATTAAGGTTATCATTAGCCATGAGGGTGAGTTCTTCCATGAGGCAAATATGTTCCACTGCTCTTATCCAGTTCTTTAGAGTAGGCGCAGTAGGTTGCCCCCACCTTTCTGGGATGAGAGCCTTTGCAGCATTTAAGAGATGAGGAACAAGTGAGCGCTTGTATGGGCCCACAGGTTCCACAGTACTGTGAAGAAGTATAGTCCATGGCTCCATGGGAAGGGATGAGCACGCTATTTGGTTTATCAGCTGGTCGACACTGGACCAGAACGGTTGAATGACTGGGCATGACCACCAGATGTGTGCATGAGAAGCTGTGTTCCCGCAACTCCTCCAGCACAACGGGGAGTTGGAGGGGAACATTGAGTGAAGCTTGGCTGGGGTGTAGTGCCAACGCGAGAGTAGCTTATAGTTCATTTCAGATGTCTTGTAGGAGATGGAAGACACATGTGCCAGGTTCAAAATTTTTATCTTTTTGGGCGTCTGATATTTGTGAAGGTATTCCGGGTACGAAGGGTTTATCAGTTGTATGATGGCTTTGTAGAACTGTGAGATGCAGTGTAGTGGTGGGTCTTTGAGCGAGAATACATATTCGACCGGGGTTAAATCCTGCATACATCTTATTGGTTGAGGTAGGGAGCGTACAAACCCTTGTATCTGTCTGTATCTCCATGTGTCCATGAAGGTGATGGGCTTAGGAGCCATTATGTCTGCTAGTGGCTTGAGACCATTTGAATTCACGATATGATGGAGTAGAATAGGTTCTTCAGACTCCCAGGTTCTGAAGCCACTATCCAGTCGGCCAGGTTAAAAAAACTTGTGGTTCAGAATTGGTAGTAATGGGGAGTTATATTGCCAGGAGAACTGCCTGTGCAGAGAGTCCCAGAGAGCCAGAGTAGACATGGTTAGTGGTGAGGAGTCTGGTGAAGGAGCCCTGAAATGGCGGGGAATCCATGGTATGATAGACAAGTCCACCTTGCTTAGAGATTGCTCCACTTGGACCCAAAGTTTGGATGTATATGCATATTTCCAGTCCACCATTCTGGCGAGCGCAGTTGCCTGATAGTAGGCCTTGAAGTTTGGAAGGGCGAGACCACCCGATTTCTTGGAACGGTAAAGTGTAACCCGGGAAATCCTGGGCTGTCTGCCTTTCCTTGTCAAAGATTTTTATTTCATTTTCAAACAAGAAACAGAAACTTTAAACAATAAAAAAGGAAAAAAAAAAAAAAATTTAAGATGCAATACATATATTCAATTTCATATATGGTAATTCTTGGAAATAAATAAGCATAAATATCAGCATGAGTATTATATAATCTAAAAAGTATACTGATGTGTTAGAAGTCAGAAACTGTGACAAAAGCCTAATTAGTAGTGTTTCGTGGATACAAAGAGTAACCCTGAATCACTTCTAAAGCCATTATGAATTTGCCTCCAGACCGCTTTGCCACCCCATATGGGTACAAACTGTGGCAAAGCGGGGGCAATTAAATATAACAGGTATTACCTTAGATAAGGGAATACTGAGAATACAAAGGCAATAATAGAATGCTAAGAAGAATGTATATAAAGTGACCAAGGTCGCAATCATAATGGTTGCAGCGTACTTCTAACTTCTATATAGGTTAAAAAAAAAAAGGGGGGGGGGGGGAGGGAGGAAAGGGTTTCTCCAGGTGGTGATCTGCGTGTCGTATAGGATATTGTAGTTTATCCGCTAAAATCGGTAAACTATTGAGGTAACAATAATGACTGGTCAAAGTCAGGGGGAAGATAATGTTTTACCCAAGGTTGCCAAATCTGCTTAAATTTGATATTATTATCTTCTATGGCTGACATTTTAGCATGAGTCAATGCTCTATTCATCCTGTGCTTAGCTTCCGCTACAATTAAAGTTTTGGATTTCCAAGCTTTGGCTATGGTTTGTTTAGCGGCAGTACTAAGCTGGAGAAATAGTTTAAATTGAGGGTGCGTTAGTGATGGAGGTTTTAGATTCAAAAGAGCCAAGGCTGGATCTATGGGTATAGGACATTCAAGGGCTTTTGAAGCCAAGGCAAAAATATTTTTCCAGAATTCTTGGACCACCGGGCATTGCCACCAGATGTGGAAATGGGTACCTGGGGTCGGGCAACCTCTGAAGCAGGTATTAGGATAGGTCGGGGTAAATTTGGCTATTCTGGCCGGTACCGGGTACCATCTAGCTAATACTTTAAAGTTGGTTTCAATAGCATAGCAATTTGAGGAAGAGCTTTTAGTAGCTTGCCATATATTGGACCAGTCATTAGTGTCAAAAAATCTGTTCATATCTACTGCCCATTTATCTGCATAGGAGGGTAATACATTATTGGGAAGAGAAGTGAGTTTTTGATATATCAGGGAAATAACCCCTCTAACATGTGGGTCACTTTTACATATTCGTTCAAATTGAGACATTTGATTAAGTGATGTGCCAGTATTTAGAAGAGGAGTGTAGAAATTTTTGATTTGCAGGTATCTAAAGGTTTCAGATCTTGAGAGTCCGTAAGTATCGCATATTGTCGGGAATTCCAGGATATTGGAATTATTACATATTTGGTAAAATCGAGATAAATTTAAGGAGGACCAGGCAGAAAATGATTTCGGATATCTCCAGGCTGGGTAAAAGGCTGGATTCCCGAGGAAGGATAGAAGAGGGTTATGTGGTGATTGAAGGTTGGTAGGTTTACCAAATTTGTCCCATATTGTTAAGGAGTGTTTCGTAATGGGATTAGAAATATGTGACCGATCTGTGGGATGAATCCATAGTATATTCGCAATAGAGATAGGGTCACAGTCTACCGATTCAATAGACACCCAAAGGGGTGTTTCTTCTATTGAGTGATATTTCGCAAGAATTGAGAGTTGTGCAGCAGAATAGTAGGAAACAAAGTTTGGTAAACCAAGCCCACCCCTCAATTTACTAAGATATAACGAAGTCATTGGTATTCGTGGTTTAATTTTCCCCCAAATGAAGGCCAAGACTCTACGTTGTATTATTCTGAGGAAATATGCAGGTAGTGGGATAGGTAAAACTCTAAACAAATATAAAAATTTCGGTAGGATTGACATTTTTATTGCATTGATCCTTCCTAACCAAGATAACGGTAGGGAAGACCATTGTTTAAAGTAGTTAGTGACTTGTTTCAATAAAGGGAGGTAATTAACTCTAAATAAATCTTTGAGTGAAGTTGTGAGTTGAACACCCAGGTATGGTAACTGGTTAGTAACCCAGTGAAATGGCAAGGTAGATTGGAGATGCAAGAGGTCAGTATGTTCTAAAGATATATTAAGCACGTTTGATTTGGTTGGGTTAACTTTAAGGCCAGAGACTGTAGCAAATATGTCCAATATGTTCAATAAATTTGGAGCAGATATATGTGGATGAGATAAGAATATGAGGATATCATCAGCAAAAAGACACAGCTTATGTTGATAACCACCTAATTCAATTCCCTTAATATCATGATTACTCCTAATTAATTGTGCCAATGGTTCGATAAGGAGAGCAAAAAGTAATGGGGATAGGGGACACCCCTGTCTCGTACCCCTACTAATGTTCATCATAGCAGATTTATATCCGGCATATTTAATGTATGCTTTAGGGTTATCGTACAGCGAGGAGATCCATTTTAGAAAATGATCCCCCAAATCCCCATTTTTGCAACGAATACTGCATATAAGGCCAGGTGACTGAATCAAACGCCTTCTTAATATCTAGAGATATAAGGCATGAAGGGATGCGTCTAGATTTAGCTGCGTTTATGAGTAAAAGAGCGCGTCTGATGTTATCACCTGCCTGTCTCTTTGGCATGAAGCCAGTTTGATCACGGTGTATTAACTGACCTATAGTTTCGTTAAGGCGGGTAGCTAGTATCTTAGCCAGTAGTTTTATGTCAAGGTTGAGAAGGGATATAGGACGATAACTTGACCAAGAAGTAGCGTCTGAATGTGGTTTAGGAATCATCACTATAATGGAGGTGAGTGTTTCTGTACGAAAGGAGTGGTTTTCAAGGATAGTTGAAGGCTCTGGTTAGAACAGGTGCTAGTATGTGTGAAAACTGCTTATAGTATAATGCCGAGAACCCGTTTGGACCTGGTCTTTTATTAAGTTTTACGTGATTGATTGCATTCAGGACTTCCGGGGTAGTTATATAGCGTTCAAGGTTGTCACGTTGTAATTGATCTAGGGTGGGGAGGTTAATATTGGAAAACATGGTATCCGCTTTTGATGCATCGAACTGCTGGCAAGAGGAGTATAATTTAGATAAGTTGGAGTGAAAAACTTCGAGTATTTTAACTGGATTGCTTGTGTAACCGTCACGAGTAGTTTTGAGTCTGAAAGAGGACTGCACTTTTTGTATCGTTTTTAAGCTACGTGCCATGGGAGTGTCGGGTTTGTTAGCTTTGAGATACTGGATATGTTGGCGTTTACTTATCAATTTGTCAGCCGAGTCAGTTAAAAAGAGATCTAGGTCTAGTCGTGCTTTATCTAATTTCGTATGGTTATCAATAGTTGGAGAAGATTGGAAGTTTGAATGACATGTGTTGAAAGCAGTCTCCAATTTTGCAAATAAAAGTTTACGTTCTCTTTTAAGTGTTGATGATAGACTAATAAGATTACCTCGCATAACAGATTTGTGGGCTTCCCACAATGTCAGGGAAGAAACATCATCTGTATCATTAAAGGAGATATAGTCAGACAGCGCTTGCTCAATCAGCAATTTGTGGGAGGATGGATGTGTTAGTGGGTATCATTAACGCTCCAAGTTGTATCGTGTGATCTGGAAATAGTGGAGGCTAGGGTGGTGAAAACTGCACAATGGTCTGACCATGGTATTGGGATAATTTTAGATGATATTACTTCTGGTAACATACTAGATGGAACCATGATGTGATCAATACGGGAAAATGATTTGTGTGGGTATGAGTAATGTGTGTAGCGTCTATTAGTAGGATTAAGTTCTCTCCATGTGTCTACCAATTTGTGAGCTGTAAGCAGGGGCTGTAGGGAAAACTTAGCGGAGTTCGAATTGGGGATTTGTCAAGGGAGGGGAAAACCGTAGAATTGGACTCTCCACATAGAACTAGTGTACCAAATTTATGTGTATCAATAAGTTGGAAGAGGTGAGACATAAAAGCAAGTGGTCGCTTATTGGGGGCGTAATAAGAGACAACCGTAATGGGAGCATCAGCGAGGTAACCAGTAATCAAGATGTATCTACCTTCTGGATCATTCAATTGTGACACAAGGGTAAATGGAGTGTTACGGTGAAAACCTATAAGAGTACCCTGTTGCTTAACGGAAGCAGAGGAAACATAAAATTGAGGGTAAGTGGAGAAGAGGAATTTCGGATATTCTTTATCTATAAAGTGAGTTTCCTGCAAACATAATATGGGCTTTTTTAGCATGAAAAGTGCGCATAGCTTTTGAGCGTTTGTGGGGGATATTAAACCCTTGTACATTTAAAGACAGAACATTTATAGGGGCCATGACTGCATAACATACATTACTATGAGAGTAAAAACATAACTTCTAGGCACGCGATCACCACCTGGGGAGGGAAAAGGATAAACATAACAAAAAAGAAAAAAGTAAAATAGAAATAAAAAAATCGGTCAACCCTTTTATAATAGCATATTAGTAATAAGAAAAGATGGCAACATAGGGGGAGGGAACGTCTACGAAACATATTCAGTATGTTCCGAGAGGTTCCAACGCCATTCGCAGGGACCCGCATAATCCTGGCGGGTAACTGGAGATGGAACAGGGGGCTGCAAGAAATTGGGGAAGAGTAGCACTGGAGGACCACAGGTGTTGTACACAAAAAAAAAAAATTATTGATCGAAAGTCCGCTTTGTGTAAGGACCCAAAAAAAAATAGCATATAAGAATGTTACTATTTATTTGTTAGTATATATATCAAAAATGAGTATTATAGTGGAGATGAGAAAAAGAGGAAAATGTCAGGAATGGATACAAAAACACTGAGACTTAGAATGTCTGTTAGAAAAAGAAGCGTCAAGTTTTGGCAGAAAATTTCCTTATGGAGATTATAAACTGGTGTGGAAGTGCTGGAGATTTTTAATTTTTCAACCAGCGATTAATGCTGGTAGTGAGTAATAGCAGGACAGACTAGATTGTTGTTTCAGTCCATAGAATCCTCGTTGGAGGGAGTCAGATTTTCAAAACGACCTTGTTTGGGTATATGAAGTAGAGAGGATGAAGAAGCCCCTGCGGAGGTTGTCGTCGTCTTTTGTTGAGGAGATTTTGAGGCTGGACGTCTACGAGGGTGATCGTGTGGTGTGGGCCTGTCAGCGATGCCCATTTCAACCAAGGCCGATTGCAGGTCTTCAGGGGATCTACAGACGTATTTAGCTTCCAAAAAAGAAAATCTTAGGGAAAAAGGAAATCCCCAATGATGGGCAATATGGTGTTGTTGCAGGATTTGTAGCTGGGACTGCAACTGTGAGGGGGGATATATCAGCAAAAAGTTGATGTGTGGCCCTGGAATTGCAATGAATCTTTGTCCCTGGCAGCCGCCAAAAGTTGCTCTTTGGTTCTATAGTAGTGAAATTTAGCAATTATATCTCTTGGAGGGCCATTTGCTTTGCGGGGGGCTAAAGCTCTGTGGACTCTATCCAGTTCCAATCTTTCCACAGGTATACCAGGTAGTAATTCCTGAAATAACGCTGTTATAGTGGCCGGGAGATCTAGGATAGTTTCAGGAATTCCTCTTATTCTCAGGTTCGATCGTCTGTCCCTATTTTCCTGGTCTTCTAAACGTGACTGTAATAAAAGATTTTCTTCCTTAAGTGTTTCAAGCTCTGAGGTGTTTTGCTGTGTAGAGCTATCTAGGTCATCCACTCTAATTTCTAACTCGGCTGTTCTCTGTCCCAGCTCTCTAATCTCCTTAGTCAGTTTGTCAGTAATTCTATCTGAAGTCTTTTTCAGGGCTTTGTGAAGCATATTTTTAAATTTTTTAAACATATTATTTTCATATTGAGAAAACTCAGTGTCAGAATCAGTAGACTGTGAGGGCGCTGTATTTCAGCGCTGTGTGCTTGCCTGTGAGGAGATAGCGGCCGCCATTTTAAGAGACTGCCTGGCCGGCGCCGTTTTTGATAAAGATGCCTTAATTTTTGCTTTGGGGCCCCGCAGGACCATTCTTATATCACCTGGGGTCTAGATGGGGCTCGTGGAGCTGTTTTGTACCGTTCGCGGTACCGCTGGGACCCGTAGTCCTCCGGCTATCTCCTCCCTCGGAGCGGAGCTCTAAGCCAGGACGTCCGTCTGCTCAGGCATCCGCGCATGCGCCCCCAGGGCTGTCTGCCTTTCCAAACAAAGCGAGATATTAGAGACTGTAAAATGGAAAAGAAACCTATAGGCACAATCTGGCAGCATCTGGAGTATGAACAACACTCTGGGTAGGATATTTATCTTTACAATGTTTATTTTGCCCATCCACGAGTGCAAGGGGGGAGGCCCATTGACATAGATCTGATTTGATGTTGTTGAGGAGAGGGATGTAATTGTGTCTAAAGAGAGTCTGGGGGTCTGGCGTAAGGAAGATACCGAGATATTGCAAGGTGTTTGGCTGCCATTGGAAAGGAAATTGGGGTTTCAGTCGTGCAACGGATGTAGAAGGGATCATAATATTAAGTATTTCAGATTTGGTTAAATTAATTTTGAAATTGGAGAGGGCTTTAAAGGTCCGAAAAGCTGACATGTTTGGTAGGGTAATGTGGGGTTGTTGGACAAAGAGGATATCATCCGCGTAGGCAGCATATTTATGGACTTTGGTGTTTATTTTAATTCCGTGGATACTGTCATTGTGTCTAATGTGTGCTAGGAAGGGTTCAAGGGAAATAGCAAAAAGCAGGGGGGATAAAGGGCAACCCTGTCTCGTTCCATTATGTAGTGCAAATGACTCACTCAGTGTACCGTTAATACAGATCTGGGCTGTTGGACAAGAGTAAAAGGATGCTATGCGGTGAAACATCTTAGGTCCCAATCCAAGATGGCGTAATATCATCTTTAGGAAGTCCCAGTCCACCCTATTAAAAGCTTTTTCAGGAGTAAGCCCATCTAGGTCGCCCTTGACATTATAGAGTTCGGCATAGTAGTCCTGAAATGCTTTGGCAATTTGAGGGGAGGAGTGCACCATGGTGCCAGAAGAGGTCTGAATTTTAGAGATAAATGAGGCAGATTTTTTTCGCTCTAATGGAGCGAGCTAATTGTTTACCAGGTTTGTCCCCCACTCATACCACTTTTGGGAGAAAATTTGAAATTGTCTCTTAGTTTGAGAATTCAACAACTCAGTAAGTTATTCTCTCTTCTGTGTTAGGGCCCCCAGGTGGGCTTTATGTAGGGATAATTTGTGTTGTCTGTCGTGGTCAGCTATTTGTGCTATCAGGTCCTGTAGGTGTTTGGACTGTACCTTTTTTTTCTCCTAGCCCCTAGTTCTATGAGTTTACCTCTCATTGTGGCCTTATGGGCTTCCCATAGCAAAGGAGGAGTGGTATCAGCAGTTCTATTTTCTAAAAAGTATTGCTTCAGTGCGGTGCCCAAAATAGCTGC
Source organism: Lithobates sylvaticus (assembly GCA_028564925.1). NCBI lineage: Eukaryota > Metazoa > Chordata > Amphibia > Anura > Ranidae > Lithobates > Lithobates sylvaticus. The sequence goes on along the minus strand of CM053032.1, from coordinate 115,675,020 downwards.
ATCCACAGAATTATTCAGAAGGGAGTCATTAAGCTTCCAGTTGGTGGAGCGTTTGGTCAGGGAGGGAATGGTTAGTTGCATAAAGACCGGAGCATGGTCAGATATGGTAGAAGTACCTATGATGGCTGACTTTAGCAGAGGTAAGTGGAAATGGTCAAGGAATATGTTGTCTATCCTGGAATAAGAGTGGTGGGTTTTGGAGTAAAGAGAGTAGTCTCTTCTCTTTCGGTGAAGGGTGCGCCATACATCAATAAGTTGTTGGTCAAAGTTTTTTTTTTTTTTTTTGTTGATAGAAGCTATATTTTTATATGAGCAGTTGGACCTACCTCGAGATGTATCCAATATGGGGTCTAAAGTCAAATTAATGTCACCTGCTAAAATGGTGATACCTTTGGCTAATTTTGCTAATTTGGACAGAACCTGGGATAGAAAAATCGTTTGGTTAGAGTTTGGGCTGTATACATTTGCCAGAGTGCACTGAGTGTTGCCTATAGTACCTCTTAAAAATAAAAACCAACCATTACTCTGAGAGCATTTCCTCAAGCTGAAAGGGCACATTTTGATGCAGTCCGATGGCAACGCCTTTTGCGTTATTGATGTCTGAGAGACTGTAATACCATTTTGTAAAATACGGAGAGGAGATCCTCACCAAAGTAGTGTGGGTGAGGTGAGTTTCTTGGAGAAACACTATTGAGCTAGAGGTTTGTTTCAGTTCTCGCATCAGCTGATGACGCTTAGCAGCATGATTCAAGCCTCTTACATTACTGTATTTATCGACGTATAACACGCACCGGCGTATAACATGCACCCTGATTTTAAGAGGGAAGTTTCAGGAAATAAACTTTTCACAGCACCCGGACCCCCCCTGCACAGCACCCGGACCCCCCTGCACAGTATCCATGCACAGTACAAGCCTCCTGGGACAGTGCTGCCAGCATACCTTTAGGGGTTGAGAAGCTCCTCCTGTGTCAGTCAGTGTAGATGGAGGCTTCTGTGTGCCTCAATTAAAGCAGCTCTGGTGGACCCGGTCATGTGACTCTCCTCTGCTGGTTCATTGAGGGTCACATGCTTGCTCTCCTCCTCCAATCCAAAGCTACAATCGAGAAGGAGGCGGAACGGGAGGAGAACAGTCATGTGACCATCAATGAGCAGAGGAGAGTCACATGATCGGGTACACGAGAGATGAAGTCGCCTCCTCCAATCACAATCTACAATCGAGGAGGAGGAGGAGGCGGAGCGGGAGGAGGAGAGCAGCACGGCCGGCTTCTGCTTACAGGTACCGCCATCGGGGGTGACGCGGGGAATAGATGTGTGGGAGGGGGCTGGCATTTACTGAACCAGGGCCAGGAAGGGCGGGGGCGGCCGGCCCGACACCCTCCCAATGAGGCGGGCTGCCCGATCCCCGACCCCCCCCCCCCCCCCCATCGGTAAAAAAAAGTATATTGGCGTATAACAGGCAGGCACGATTTATCCTCATTTTTCAGGGGGGAAAAGTGCGTGTTATACGCCGATAAATACGGTATATGATGTGACATTTAAAGCAGCCATCGGAGTGTGCGTTCTCAGCCCATGGTACCATTCATGCCAGAGTAAAGAAGAGAAGTACTGGATTTATCGGCGTATAACACGCACCCCAAGTTTAGGAGGGCATTTTAAGGAAAAAAAAGTTTTAGGAGGGAAGTTTAGGGGGAAAAAAAAAAAACTTACATTTAAGCGTCATTTGCAGCCTTGCCCAGCATCATTTGCAGCCTTGCCCATGTTTAAATTTCCCGCCACCGAGACAGACCGCGCGTGCGCCGCCGAGACAGACCGACCGAATCGTCACCGGAAAAGACCGAGCCGACTGCTCGGCTCCGCTCGCGGTCCCGCCTCCCTGCTGTTTCGGGAGTGAGCGCAGGGAGGCGGGACTACGAGCGGAGCCGAACAGTCGGCTCGGTCTTTTTCTGCGGCGTTTCGGTCTTTCGCCGGCGCTTCAGTCTTTTTCGGCGTCGCACGCTATTTTTGTAACTTTTTTGGGGTATCGGCGTATAACAGGCACCCGCGACTTTCCCCCGTTTTTAAGGGGGAAAAAGTGCGTGTTATACACCGATAAATACGGTAGGTGGGAGCAGTAAGAGAAGAGGGGGGGGTGGGAAAATAATAGGGAGGGAAAACATGTGGGTAAAGCAGCATAATAAACAGCATGAGCAATCTATTGGGAATCCAAATGAAGTCACACGAAATCTCGCAGTGTTCCCGTGGGGGATTGTGTGGGAGAGTGCCCCAGAAGTTCCCGGCAAGGGGAACATCCATGGAAACCCAAGGGACGCTCTCCACCACATCCCCCAGAAGAAAAGCGGGGGGGGGGGGGTGGTAAACCAACAGCAAGAGTGTCTCACACTCATAACAAGTAGGACCTCGGGAAACTCCCGAGGAGCCCGTCCAGACCTTGCCCAACATAAATTTATAACATTATGTAGCCTGGAATACATGAACCTCTGGCATCAATTACGGATCTTAGAAAACTAAGAACTGAACTTAAAAATATTATGGAAAACAACTAGTGGTATAGGAAGCCCTATCGTGTCACTAGAACTTAGTCAGTTAGTGTAAAAAGTGGGCCTCCTCCCTGTAACTGAGAGAAATTTCCTCCTCCTGGCAGCTTTGCATTATGAAGTTATTGAAGGGGATTCAAGCAAAAGCTTGGGAACAACTGAGGAGAGAAAGATACAGATACCTGATCGGTATAGAGCACTGTGGAGCTCAGCCATTCTTTTGAGCGGAGCCTGAGTTGCTAGAACGTTTCATGCCAACCAGGAAGGTCGACTAGTGGAATGCCAACTTCACGAGAGAAAGATTCCTCTGGGAATCTCAGAGTGGATGATCGGCCATTCTTGGTTGCAATAAGGCAGGCAGGAAAGCCCCATCTGCATGTCACACTGTCTCCTCTCAGGTGATCTAAGAGTGGTTTGAGGGCCCTGTGTCTTTCTAAAGTCTCCTTTGGACAAATCAGGCAATCTGTGCAGAATGGCGCCATCGAAATCAATATTCGGTGTGCCGCGCAGTTTCAGCATGATGGCATTCTTTTCCTCAAAATAATGCAGGCGGCACACTGCGTCTCTCAGAAGATCTGCGGCCAGATTGCGAGGCCGAATCGCTCTGTGTACTCTATCACAGCGTAGGGGTTCTGTGACTGTTTTCCCCAAAAATGTGTTCAAAATGCCCCTTACTTAAAGGGCAGAGTCTCTAGTTGCCTCGGGTAACCCCCTGATGCGCAGGTTGTTCCTCCGATTCCTATTCTCCAAATCTTCTAATTTTGTAGAGTAAGGAACGTTGAGCTATGGCCAGCTTTTTAACCACATTCTGCAGTTCTTTAATGGCGGCCGCCTGCGAGTCTTGTCGGTTTTCCGTTTTCTCCACTCTAATAATTGCGACATGTCCGTTCGGAATGCCGCAATGTCTTTTTTGAGAGATTTCTCAAGGTTCTTAAACATCTCAGCCATCTCCCTTTTTAGACCGCTTACCAGCGATGACATTTCGGAGCCAGCCAGGGATCCGGGGTCTTCCATTAGCTCCGATCCGTAGGAGGAAGCCGATGAGCTCTCACGTGGTGATGCTGTGTGTTCGGAGCGTGAGCCACACGACCTCAAGGCTCTAACTTGGAAAGGCCACACACTGGGGCTGTGTTTTCTGGAGGCTAGGAACCGTTTTATGGAGCCCAAGGAGGCGATCGAGGCAGCGGTGATGTTCCCCGTCCTCTTACCCCTGTTGGTACGGGATTTAGTAGCTTTAGCAGGCATTGCCAGAGGTGTTAGGCCAGGATAAGGACGGAGCTCTGTCTAGATGCGTCCGACCAGCGCCATGCGTAAACCACGCCCTAACTGTTTTATTAAGGATTTGGGTTGCAGCAGGGAATACAGAAATTAAATGCCTTTCTTTCGGGCAGGGTTTATGATAGAATTCAAATTTTTTTGTTTAGAGGAACAGTATCAGACTTAAGCACGCATAGGAGGTGTTGAATTTGTAGCATTCTAAATTTATCTTTGTGTTTGATTTCCTCTGGAACTTCCCCAAGGTGTGGTATTCAGCCTCAATCCAAGGTAGAACTGAAAGGTTTGGTATTCAAGTAAAGGATTGAAGCTGGATATCACATAAGGCTATATGTTCTTGACTTCTACTTAGAAGATCTTTCCAAGCTCCAAGAGGTGGATATGGAAGGATGGTACACTATGTATAGTGGTTTCTTAGTAGCCGCTGCTTTTAACCACTTGACCACTGGGCACTTAAACACCCTTAATAACCAGACCATTTTTCAGCTTTCGGTGCTCTCACATTTTGAATGACAATTACTCAGTCTTACAACACTGTACCCATATGACATTTTTGTCCTTTTTTTTCACACAAATGAAGCTTTCTTTTGGTGGTATTTAATCACCGTTGGGTTTTTTAATTTTTTGCGCTATAAAAGAAAAAAGACTGAAAATTCTGTAAAAGAATGAATTTTTCTTCGTTTGTTATAAAATTTTGCAAATTTGTAATTTTTCTTGATAAATTTTGGCCAAAGTGTATACTGCTACATATCCTTGGTAAAAATAAGTACAAATTGGGGTATATTATTTGGTCTTTGTGAAAGTTGTAGAGTCCACAAGCTATGGGGCAAATATCTGAAAATTGATCACACCTGAAGTACTGACGGCCTAGCTAATTTCTTGAGACCCTAAAAGCCCGTTCACACTACCGCGACTTGGGGGGGCGACTTGTCAGACCGCAAGTCGCCCCCAAGTCGCTTGACATTAGAAATTACATGCAAGTGAATGAGAGCCGTCTTAATGAACGCTACTGAAGTTGCTCCGACTTCAGAAAAGGTTCCTGTACTACTTCAATCCGAATCAATACTTCTAGGCGACTTGTACCCATTGATTTCAATGGAAGTCGCCTCCAAGTCGGATCTCCATCTATATGGACGCGACAGTGTCTCCTTGAGGAGGAACTCCACGCCAAATTTTAAACAAAAAACCGGCATGGGTTCTCCCTCCAGGAGCATAGCAGGCCCTTAGGTCTGGTATGGATTTTAAGGGCAACCCCCTAAGCTGAAAAAACGGCGTGGGGGTCCCCCCAAAATCTATACCAGACCGTTATCCGAGCACGCAGCCTGGCCGGTCAGGAAATGGGGTGGGGACGAGTGAGCGCCCCGCCCCCCTCCTGAACCGTACCAGGCCGCATGCCCTCAACATGGGGGGTGGGTGCTTTGGGGTAGGGGGGCGCCCTGCGGCCCCCCACCCCAAAGCACATTGTCCCCATGTTGATGAGGACAAGGGCCTCTTCCCGACAACCCTGGCCCTTGGTTGTCGGAGTCTGCGGGCGGGGGGCTTATCAGAATCCGGGAGCCCCCTTTAATAATAGGGCCCCCAGATCCCGGCCCCCCACCCCATGTGAATGAGTATGGGGTACGATGTACCCCTACCCATTCACCCAAGGTGTAAAAGTGTAATTAAAAAAAAAAAACACATTTTTTAAAATATTTTATTGCACTGCTCCGGGGGTCTTCTTCTGTCTTGGGGGGGTCTTCTCGCCGGATTCCTCTGCTCTCTTCTGCTCTTTTACCTAGCTCTTTCACGAGCGGAGGAGCCCGGATTTCTTCTTCTTTGTCGTCGTCGTCTGGGGGTCTCGTTCTGCCTTCGGGGGTCTTCCGGGGTCTCTTCTGTTCTTGCCGCTGTCGCCGCCTTCTGCGCTGTCTTCTTCTTCCGGTGTTGACTCGTCGCTGTCTCTGGCCGGAATGGCATAGACGCGCTGTGTTGTGACTTATATAGGGACAAGGAGGCGGGTCACATGCTCATGTCACTTGGTGACCCCGCCCCCTATGATGTCGCAGTCCCGGAGGCTGAAAGAGCTAGGTAAAAGAGCAGAAGAGAGTGGAGGAGTCCGGCGAGAAGACCCCCGCCCGCAGACCCCGACAACCAACGGCCAGGGTTGTCGAGAAGAGGCCCTTGTCCTCATCAACATGGGGACAAGGTGCTTTGGGGTGGGGGGCCGCAGGTGCTCGCTCGTCCCCACTCCCTTTCCTGACGGGCCAGGCTGCGTCCTCGGATAAGGGTCTGGTATGGATTTTGGGGGGACCCCCACGCCGTTTTTTTTTTCGGCGTAGGGGGTTGCCCTTAAAATCCATACCAGACCTAAGGGCCTGGTATGCTCCTGGAGGGGGAACCCATGCCGGTGTTTTGTTTAAAATTTGGCGTGGAGTTCTCCCTCCAGAGCTGATTATTCTCTGATTGGCCACGGCCAAAGTCGCCTGGCCTGGGGCGACTTAAAGTCGTGTTGTAAGTCGTCCCAAGTCGTGTTGAAGTAGCTCCTCAAGTCGTGTCCAAGTTGCCTCCAAAAGTCACGCTGGAAGTCGTGTCGCCCCTGTGTGAACCGGCACTAACATGCCATAAAAGTACAAATACACCCCAAATGACCCCTTTTTGGAAAGAAGACATTCCAAGGTATTTAGAAAGAGGCATGGTGAGTTTTTTGAAGTTGTAATTTTTTCCACAATTCTTTGCAATATCAAGATTTTTCTTTCTTTTTTTTTTTTTCTCACAAAATTGTCATATTAGCAGCTTATTTCTCACACACACAGCATATGCATACCACAAATTACACCCCAAAACACATTCTACTATTACTCCTGAGTACGGCGATACCACATGTGTGAGACTTTTACACAGCGTGGCCACATACAGAGGCCTAACATGCAGGGAGCACCATCAGGTGTTCTGGAGCACCCAGGACATCTGACATGGAAAGCCTGAAATAAAAAAAAAAAAAACGATCCTGGCTTCGATCGTATCGAGTAATGCATGGTATCGGATGGTATCGCAGAATATCACAGGGTATCGCAGGGTATTCAAATAAACTGGTATGATAAAATCATTTGCCCTCCTACTTATCCACACCACCACTGCGCACAAAGAAAAATGAATTAAAACACCTATGTGTATAAAAATAAACTAAGCAGCTACTTAACCACTTTACAACCGGCCCATAGCCGAATGACGGCTACAGGCCGGTTGCTTAACTCTGGGAGGGCGTCATATGACGTCCTCCCGGAATTCCCCTCTTGCGCGCCCCCTGGGGCGCGCACTCGAGTACATCCGTGATCGCCGGGTCCAGAGGACCCGGCGGATCACGGATCACGGTAAACGGCCGCTCATCGCGGCCGTTTACCACGTGATCGCTCCGTCAAATGACGGAGCGATCACATGTAAGCAAACCGGCGTCATTTGATGACGCCGGTTCCTATCCCCTCCTCTCTCTGTACCGATCGGTACAGTGTGAGAGGAGAGGGGGAGGGATCGGTGGCAGCAGTGCTGTGGGCGGGATCTGTAGTGCCCACAGCCTGCTCTGCATGCCACCGATCCATCCATCCATCCATCCATGCTCAGCCATCCCTCCATACCCTGCAATACACAGCAATAGCCTGCAGTGTATTGCTGGGTATTGCAGGGTATGGAGGGATGGCTGAGCATGGATGGATGGATACCAAATCTGCCATACCCTCCAATACTGTGCCTTACCCTGCTATATTCTGCCATTCCCTGCGATACTCTGCCATTCCCTGCGATACTCTGCCATTCCCTGCGATACTCTGCCATTCCCTGCGATACTCTGCCATTCCTGCGATACTCTGCCATTACCTGCGATACTCTGCCATTACCTGCGATACTCTGCCATTACCTGCGATACTCTGCCATACCCTGCGATACTCTGCCATTACCTGCGATACTCTGCCATACCCTGCGATACTCTGCCATACCCTGCGATACTCTGCCATACCCTGCGATACTCTGCCATACCCTGCCATACCCTGCCATACTCTGCCATACCCTGCGATACTCTGCCATACCCTGCGATACTCTGCCATACCCTGCGATACTCTGCCATACCCTGCGATACTCTGCCATACCCTGCGATACTCTGCCATACCCTGCGATACTCTGCCATACCCTGCGATACTCTGCCATACCCTGCGATACTCTGCCATACCCTGCCATACTCTGCCATTACCTGCGATACCCTGCAATAATACCCAGCGATACCCTGCCATACCCAGCGATACTCTGCCATACCCTGCGATACTCTGCCATACCCTGCGATACTCTGCCATACCCTGCGATACTCTGCCATACCCTGCGATACTCTGCCATACCCTGCGATACTCTGCCATACCCTGCGATACTCTGCCATACCCTGCCATACTCTGCCATACCCTGCCATACCCTGCGATACTCTGCCATACCCTGCGATACTCTGCCATACCCTGCGATACTCTGCCATACCCTGCCATACTCTGCCATTACCTGCGATACCCTGCAATAATACCCAGCGATACCCTGCCATACCCAGCGATACTCTGCCATACCCTGCGATACTCTGCCATACCCTGCGATACTCTGCCATACCCTGCGATACTCTGCCATACCCTGCGATACTCTGCCATACCCTGCGATACTCTGCCATACCCTGCGATACTCTGCCATACCCTGCGATACTCTGCCATACCCTGCGATACTCTGCCATACCCTGCGATACTCTGCCATACCCTGCGATACTCTGCCATACCCTGCCATACCCTGCGATACTCTGCCATACCCTGCGATACTCTGCCATACCCTGCGATACTCTGCCATACCCTGCGATACTCTGCCATACCCTGCGATACTCTGCCATACCCTGCAATACTCTGCCATACCCTGCGATACTCTGCCATACCCTGCCATACCCTGCCATACCCTGCCATACCCTGCCATACTCTGCCATTACCATGCCATACCCTGCCATACCCTGCCATGCCATACCCAGCCATATCCTGCGATATTCTGCGATACCCTGCGATACCCTGCAATGCTCGCTACGATCAAAGCCAGGATCGTTTTTTATTTTATTTCAGGCTTTCCAGCCTAGAGGTGAAATGTGGGGTCTTATTGACCCCATATCTCACTGTAAAGAGGACCTGTCATGCCATATTCCTATTACAAGGGATGTTTACATTCCTTGTAATAGGAATAAAAGTGATCAAAAAAAATTTTTGGGGGAAAAAAGTGTCAAACTAAAATAAATAAAGTAAAATGAACAATAAAAAAAATGTAAAGCGCCCCTGTCCCCGTGCGCTCGCATGCAGAAGCGAACGCATACGTAAGTCCCGCCCACATATGAAAACGGTGTTCAAACCACACATGTGAGGTATCGCTGCGAGCGTTGGAGCGAGAACAATAATTTTGGCCCTAGACCTCCTCTGTAACTCAAAACATGTAACCAGTAAAAAGTTTTAAAGCGCCGCCTATGGGGATTTTTAAGTAGCGAAGTTTGGTGCCATTCCACGAGCACGTGCAATTTTGAAGGGTGACATGTTGGGTATCTATTTACTCAGCGTAACTTCATCTTTCACATTATGCAAAAACATTGGGCTAAATTTACAGTTTTGTTTTTTGTAAAGCACAAAACTTTTTTGTCCCAAAAAAACGCGTTCGAAAAATTGCTGTGCAAGTACCGTGCTAGATAAAAAGTTGCAACGACCGCCATTGTATTCTCTAGGGTCTTTGCTAAAAAAACATATGTAATGTTTTGGGGTTCTATGTAATTTTCTAGCGAATAAATTATGATTTTTACATGTAGGAGAGAAATGTCAGAATTGTCCCGGGTGCTCCAGAACACCTGATGGCGCTCCCTGCATGTTGGGCCTCTGTATGTGGCCACGCTGTGTAAAAGTCTCACACATGTGGTATCGCCGTACTCGGGAGTAATAGCAGAATGTGTTTTGGGGTGTAATTTGTGGTATGCATATGCTGTTTGTGAGAAATAACCTGCTAATATGACAATTTTGTGAAAAAAATAAAAATAAGAAAAAAAATCTTGATTTTGCAAAGAATTGTGGGAAAAAATTACAACTTCAAAAAACTCACCATGCCTCTTTCCAAATACCTTGGAATGTCTTCTTTCCAAAAAGGGGTCATTTGGGGGGTATTTGTACTTTTATGGCATGTTAGGGTCTCAAGAAATGAGATAGGCCGTCAGTACTTCAGGTGTGATCAATTTTCAGATATTGGCACCATAGCTTGTGGACTCTAAAACTTTCACAACGACCAAATAATATACCCCAATTTGTACTTATTTTTACCAAGGATATGTAGCAGTATAAATTTTGGCCAAAATTTATCAAGAAAAATGACAAAATTTGCTAAATTTTATAACAGAAACGAAGAAAAATTCATTTTTTTACCGAATTTTCAGTCTTTTTTCTTTTATAGCGCAAAAAATAAAAAACTCAACGGTGATTAAATACCACCAAAAGAAAGCTCTATTTGTGTGAAAAAAAGGACAAAAATTTCATTTGGGTACAGTGTTGTATGACTGAGTAATTGTCATTCAAAATGTGAGAGCACCGAAAGCTGAAAATTGGTCTGGTTATTAAGGGTGTTTAAGTGCCCAGTGGTCAAGTGGTTAAATAAATAATGTAAAGTGATTTTAATTAATAAAACAGCAGCGCTAATAATCAGTGTCTGTGAATAAACTAAATATTTAACCTGTGTAGACCATGCTGAAAAATAATCGCCCTGTATAAACAGTGCTAAAAAAACAACACAATTAATCACCCATATACATAAAGTGAAAAATTTAAGTGAAGTGTGATTGTATATTTCTTGCAGGTGTCCAAATAAGGAAAACAAATCCAAACAAAAGTCCATAAACTGTTACTTGTAGTGATAATGTTTCAAAAAGTGACAGAAAAGTGAATGAAAAATCTTGAAGCAAATAACGTTTTGAAGTGTCTTTAAACAAAGTTCTTGAAGTGACTTGAAAAACAATCTTCCACCACACCACCTGTGTTCAGTGCTACCGCACCCTAAGGAAACTCACTCACCAGCAGTATATGCCTTGCACTCTCATGCTCGGCCAACTCGTTTAATAGCCCCACATGGGTCACAGATGGATCCAGACAGAATGTTAGAAAGTTGCACTCCACATATAAGGAAAAAAGAGATGCTTCCAATAGTAAAGTAGAGTAAACCATTTATTTCAACAGCACACAAAATTCCTCAACCATTGTATTCACATCCTTCATATAAAAATAAGGCACTTCAGCATAAACTTTTCAACAGGAAACAAGGACCCAGCAGTGGTGACCCGATATATTATGGTCTCGGCGGACCCGGCTTTCATACCCAGAGGCGGCTCTCTAATTAGGCAAATTAGGCGGCCACCTAATTTGCCCATATTGCAGCCTCAATGTTTCGCCGGGACCGTGCTGCAATATGATCCATTCTCGACGAGTCCTGGTGAATCAGAGTAATGCAATGCCCGCGGCTCATGCTGGGTGTCTCCGTTCCTGCACGCCGTGAGCTCCACTCCACTGTGCATTGCAGCTAGCCCGGCATCTCTGCCCTCTCCGCCCCTCCTCCTCCTGTGCTGTAATGTTTTCCTGTGCACAGAGGTCAGAGGTGGAGGAGGGAAGGAGGCACACCACCTGTACCGAGAGCGCGCTGGTCTGAAGTCTGTGTAATCAAAAAGTGAGGGGAGGGGAGGGGGGGGGCATGAAGAAGAGGGTGAGGGAGGAGGGACAAGCAAAGAGTTCACTTGGAGTGATTTTTGGGAAGAGGATATCCAATCCCAGCTCCATCCAACTCACCCCCATCCCGGCTCGATCCACCTCACCCTAATCCCATCCCGGCTCCATCCACCTCACCCTAATCCCATCCCAGCTCCATTCATCCCACAATCCCATCCCACCCCAGCTCTATCCCACCCCACCCCAGTCCCATCCCAGCTCCATTCATCCCCTCCGATCCCATCCCAGCTCCATCCATCCCATCCTGGCTCCATCCACCTCACCCCAATCCCATCCCAGCTCCATTCATCCACCCGATCCAATACCAGCTCCATCCACCCCGGGTCTATCCCACCCCAATCCCATCCCGGCTCCATCCACCCCACCCCAATCCCTTCCCAGCTCCATTCATCCCCCCCGATCTCATCCCAGCTCCACCCACCCCCATCCCGGCTCCATCCACCTCACCCCAATTCCATCCCAGCTCCATTCATCCCCCGATCCAATCCCAGCTCCATCCACCCTCCATCCCGCCCCAGCTCTATCCCACCCAAATTTCATCCCGGCTCCATCCATCCCCCCATACCACCCCGGCTCCATCCACCTCACCCCAGTCACATCCCAGCTCCATCCACCCCCATCCCATCCCAGCTCCCTTAATCTCCCCGATCCCATCCCAGCTCCATCCATCCCCCCCGATCCAATCCCAGCTCCATTCACCCCCATCCCATCCCGGCTCCATCCACCTCACCCTAATCCCATCCCAGCTCCATTCATCCCCCCGATCCGATCCCAGCTCCATCCATCCCACCCCGGCTCCATTTACCTCACCCCAATCCCATCCCAGCTCCATCCACCCTTGGTCTATCCCACCCCAATCCCATCCCTGCTCCATCCACCTCACCCCAATCCCAGCTCCATTCATCCCCCCTGATCTCATCCCAGCTCCATCCACCCCCATCCCATCCCGGCTCCATCCACCTCACCCCAATCCCATCCCAGCTCCATTCATCCCCCGATCCAATCCCAGCTCCATCCACCCCATCCCGGCTCCATCCGCCCCACCCCAATCTCATCCCAGCTCCATTCATCCCCCCCCGATCTCATCCCAGCTCCATCCACCCCCATCCCACCCCATGGGGCCTCATGTCTCAGATTTGCCTAAGGCCTCACTTAGCCTAGAGCCGCCTCTGTTAATACCAATATGTCTCACCCTCCACGCTGTCTCCTTTCTCTTTCACTTCACTTCAAATGGCACAGCACACCCAGTAACTGGAACGTTGAATGTTAAATGCTCCTCACAGTTGCCATGTAACCATGCCCAGACATGTTTCGTCGAAGTGACTTAATCATTGGGGTTGGTTACATGAACTACTCAATCCCATTTATACTCTCCTGATCATTAACTCTTTCAAGCTGATTGGATCTTAAGTGTGCACATGCGCACAAGTGGTACAAATAGCGCATATGCGTGCGCATCACTATCATCCATGCATCGCACACATATATGCGCACCACTACCACCCACCGTACCATAGCGCATAATGCGTGCAAATATGCGTTTCTGGTTTAATGGGATCCTATGGCCTATCATTGCGTATAACATCCCGCAACGAATGCGGTTGCGTACGCACATGCGCCCCGCACGTTATCGAACGTATGGCCTTTCGCATTCCTATGCTTAGTATCCCTTGTGTTCACAAAAGCGGAACTCGCGCATTCATGCGGGTCATCCTGCAATTACGTGCGCGCGCACCGGGTCCCCCTGACCACAATATATGGGTGGTGACCCTGCTCACAATCGGCACAAGGAGAATATATAGTATATATAAAAACATGAAAAGGTAAATACAACTTATACATCAGTACCTACAATGTATGAGGGTAACCTGTTTTTTAATACAAGTACTCTAATATATGGAAATTTCTTTAAAAAACGCATAAAAACTGCATTTCTTAAAAAAACGCATAAAAACTGCATATCGATACAATATGCTAATTTTAAGAAGCGTACAAAGGCTAATAGTGTGACTCTGATAGAGTCCTTTATACTCTACCGAAATTCACCAAACTAAAATATTAATTTTAAAACTCATTATATTAAATTAACTAAAAAGATCCTAAAATATCATTATCTTAGCGTGCGACCTAAATCAATATATATATATATATATATATATATATATATATATATATATATATATATATATATATATATATATATATATATATATATATATATATATATATATAGTATTGAAAATAACTGATAGAGAATACCCCAAATATCTTTCCAATTATCAGACCACACTTATTATTCATAAGTTACTGATGAAGCAATTCAAATTGAGTTCGATATTCATCCCTTTCAGATGGAGAATCTCAAGCAGAAAAATCCACTTAGTCTCCCGTTGGGACAAATCTCGAACCCGATTAGAGCCCCTCCACGCAGGAAAAGTACATTCAATACCACAAAACTGTAACGCAGTGGGATCTTGATTGTGTTTTTCCTTGAAATGTAGGGAAACACTGTGATCTTTAAAGCCCTTTCTAATATTGGCCAAGTGTTCGGCAATACGTACCCTAAGTAGCCGCTTTGTCCGTCCCACATAATTCAGCCCACATGGGCACCATAATAGGTACTCCACGTAAGACTAATTACATGTGATGAACTGCTCAACTTTAAATTCTTCACCATCATGATTAGTGACGCTAGTCATGCCTCTATTGATCACATTCACCGTTCTGCAGCAAATGCACTTTCGGCATGAGAAAAAACCTTTGAAATCAAAACTCTGAGTACGTCTATCTGGTGGGTCTAGAATTTTTTGCACCACTTTATCGCCAAATCTTGGAGCCCTTCTATAAATAAACTTCGGCCTCTCCGGTCTCACCCAGATGTCGGTCTCTACATAGAATATGCCAATATTTCTTAAAGATCCCCTCTACCTCTTTATATTGGTGATGAAAATCTGAGATAAAGCCCACCTGATGTGAAGTGTCAGCACAATTTCTTTCCTTCTTTTTCAAACATTGTTCTCTGGGGATTAGTGCGACTTCCTCAATCATTTTATTGATGGTCCCCTTTTTTTTATACCCCTTTTCCAGAAATTTCTCACCTAATACATCAGCCTGCGTATAGTAGTCGTCTTTCTCCGCACCCTTAACATCTGGCCCTTCGGGATGTTCCGGATCCAGGCTGGGTGATGCCCACTCCCGATAGAAAGATGACTGGTTCTATCAGTGGATTTAAAATACACCTTCGTATTGAGCCTGGTCCCAGATTTCATGATGACCAGGTCCAAGAAGTTCACCTTCTCACTTGCTGCATGGTCCAATACTATCCCATTATTATTCGAGTTCAGATGTTTAATAAATTCCAATACTGACTCCTCCGTGCCCTCCCAAATAGGAGGTCATCTATAAATCTCCGGTATAGCTTCAGTTCCGGTCTGTGTCTGTTAAACCCATGTCTGTCCTCCCATTCAGCCATAAACAGGTTGGCTAGGCTGGGAGCATATTTAGCTCCCATAGCCACGCCAACCTGTTGGGAGTAAAACTGATCATGGAACCAAAAATAGTTATGGGCCATACAGAAGTCCAAGACCTTCCCCAAAAAGCATGTTTGCACATGCGGTATGTCGTCCCTTTTACTTAATGCCCAATTTAAGGATAAAAGGGCATCATCGTGCTGGATAATAGTATAAAGGGAACAAACATCCGCAGTTACTAGATAAGTTTTACAATCAGGGTTTACCTTTATCCCTTCCAAGAGACATAGGGAGATCTGTAGTGTCCTTCAGATAGGCCCTGGTAACCCTTACACTAGTTTGGAGAAAACGGTCTAAATATTCGCCAAGTCTGGCGGTGACTGATCCTATCCCATTTACAATCGGGCGTGCTGGAGGAGTTTCTGCGTTTTTATGTATTTTTGGCAATGTATAAATCACCGGTATTCGGCATGAGGTGGGGTTAAGGTATAAATTCTCTTTCATAGTGACTGCTCTATTCCTGAAGCCCCATTTAACCAACAGATTCAATTGATCCTTATAGTGTTCTGTTGGGTCTGAGGACAATTTTTTATATGTAATCTGGTCACTAAGGAGTTCCGTTAATTGATTGTAATAAAAAGATTTCTCCAATATAACAACCCCACCCCCTTTATCCGCTGGGCGAATAATAATCTCTTTCTTCTCTTCCAGAGACTTTATTCCCTCCCTAATATATTCGGGATTAATACGCTTTATAACAGGAAGTTCTAAAATATCCTTTATCACCAAATTTTTAAACACTTCAATAAAATGATTATTATTATTCTGAGGGTTAAAGACTGACTTATTACGCAAACCGCTATCTATATTGGCAGAGACCTTATTTATCAGTCCTGACGTATCTCTTGGGTGACTCAGAAAGTATTTCTTCATATTAAGTGTACGAATAAATTTGTGTGCATCAATGTACACATCAAACTTATTCATTTGTTTCCGAGGTGCACATTTGAGGCCCAAGTTCAGTATATTTCTCTCACTATGACTTAATTCTACCCCACTAAGATTGTAAATCCCGGTATTTAGTTGGCTCTCCTTCTTCTTTTTTTGGGATTGTATTCGTTTCCCTGCCCTACAACCTCTCCTTCCCTTCGGAACGGGGCCATCTCCCTGTTTGGGTAATAGGGGGCTGTTTCTCTGTTGGGGTAATAGGGGGTGGGATTTCTCCCTCCTCCCCTGTTGCTCCCCCCGTGATGCATGGATGATAGTGATGCGCACGCATATGCGCTATTTGTTCCACTTGTGCGCATGTGCACACTTAAGATCCAATCAGCCTGAAAGAGATAATGATCATGAGTATAAATGGGATTGAGTAGTTCATGTAACCAGCCCCAATGATTAAGTCACTTCGACGAAACATTTCTGGGCATGGTTACGTGGCAACTGTGAGGAGCATTTAACATTCAACGTTCCAGTTACTGGGTGTGCTGTGCCGTTTGAAGTGAAGTGAAAGAGAAAGGAGACAGCGTGGAGGGTGAGACATATTGGTATTAACGCCGGGTCCGCCGAGACCATAATATATCGGGTCACCACTGCTGGGTCCTTGTTTCCTGTTGAAAAGATTATGCTGAAGTGCCTTATTTTTATATGAAGGATGTGAGTACAATGGTTGAGGAATTTTGTGTGCTGTTGAAATAAATGGTTTACTCTACTTCACTATTGGAAGCATCTCTTTTTTCCTTATATGTGGAGTGCATCTAACATTCTGTCTGGATCCATCTGTGGCCCATGTGGGGCTATTAAGCGAGTTGGCCGAGCATGAGAGTGCAAGGCATATACTGCTGGTGAGTGCGTTTCCTTAGGGTGTGGTAGCACTGAACACAGGTGGTGTGGTGGAAAATTGTTTTTCAAGTCACTTCAAGAACTTTGCTTAAAGACACTTCAAAACTTTATTTGCGTCAAGATTTTTCATTCACTTTTCTGTCACTTTTTGAAACATTATCACTACAACTAACAGTTTATGAACTTTTGTTTGGATTTGTTTTCCTTATTTGGACACCTGCAAGAAATATACAATCACACTTTACTTTAATTTTTCACTTTATGTATATAGGTGATTAATTGTGTTGTTTTTTTTAGCACTGTTTATACAGGGTGATTATTTTTCAGCATTGTCTACACAGGTTAAATATTTAGTTTATTCACAGACACTGTGATTATTAGCGCTGCTGTTTTATTAATTTAAAATCACTTTACATATCGCAGGATATTGCATGGTATCGAATGGTATCGCAGGGTATGGCAGGGCATGGTATGGCAGGGTACTGCTGGGTATTGCAGAGTATTGCTGGGTATCCATCCATCCATGCTCTGCCATCCCTCCATACCCTGCAATACCCAGCAATACACTGCAGGCTATTGCTATGTATTTCAGGGTATGGAGGGATGGCTGAGCATGGATGGATGGATCGGGGGTGACTGCAGAGCAGTGCTGTGGGCACTACAGATCCCGTCCACAGCACTGCTGCCACCGATCCCTCCCCCTCTCTTCTCACACTGTACCGATCGGTACAGAGAGAGGAACCGGCGTCATGAAATGACGCCGGTTTCCTTACATGTGATCACTCCTTTATTTGACGTCATTTGTCCTAAAAATATACAAGATTTTCGGTAGCACCATCATTTTGAAGGATGTTATCCTACTCATCCATGAAATTTCGAATTTAGCCAGTTGAGTAAGTTTGGTCTGAACCTATTGTAGTAGTTTTTTATAGTTGACATCATACAGGTGGTTGGAAATGGCAGTTAGATCCCTAGGTATTGATTTTTGCTGTTGTCCCAGAAATAGATGGGACAACAGCAAATTGATATTACATTTATGTCCGTATTTTATGATTAAGATTATTCGTGAGAATCTGACTTTTATATATGTTGATCTTATAATAGGAAATGGCGCCAACGGTTTAGATTAATTTGCATAAATTACGTAGTCTGTGAATAACCCTATTTTATGATTTTTGCCAGATACTGTAATACCTTTTATTGTCGGGGAGCTCCTGATTGCAGCCACGAATGGTTCCATAACCTGTGTATAAATTAAGGGTGAAAGAGGACACGTTGGTTAAAGTAAAGGCATCAAAGAGTACAGAGGAGGTATAAACTTGCGCCGATGGGTTGTTGTACAGTAATTACAAATATCCACGCTCCGAATGATGAACTGCAGCCTCCCTACAAAAACGACACCAAGGTGAAGCCAAACAAATAAAAACACTAAAGGATGGTGGCGCTGTTCTGATAGAAAGCGAGTGTACACTAATGGCACTAAAAAATGTAAATATACTCTGTGCACCTCTGAGGATGTATTAACCAGTTAACAACCGGCCCATAGCCGAAAAACGGTTACAGGGCGGTTGCTTAACTCTGAGAGGCCGTTAATTAACGGCCTCTCAGAATTCCCCTCTTGCGCGCCCCGCATTTCATGGCGCCGGTTCCTCTCCTCTCTCTGTACCGATCGGTACAGTGTGAGAGGAGAGAGGGAGGTATCGGTGGCAGCAGTGCTGTGGGCGGGATCTGTATTGCCCACAGCACTGCTCTGCAGTCACCACCGATCCATCCATCCATCCATGCTCAGCCATCCCTCCATACCCTGCAATACACAGCAATAGCCTGCAGTGTATTGCTGAGCATTGCATGGTATGGAGGGGTGGCTGAGCATGGATGCAGTACTCTGCAATACCCTGCGATACCATGCAATACTCGCTACGATCGAAGCCAGGATCGTTTTTTTTTTATTTTTTATTTCAGGCTTTCCAGCCTAGAGGTGAGATGTGGGGTCTTATTGACCCCATATCTCGCTGTAAAGAGGACCTGTCATGTCATATTTCTATTACAAGGGATGTTTACATTCCTTGTAATAGGAATAAAAGTGATCAAAAAAAATTTTGGGGGAAAAAAAGTGTCAAACTAAACTTTTTTTTTTTTTTTTTAAAAGCGCCCCTGTCCCCGTGTGCTCGCATGCAGAAGCGAACACATACGCAAGTCCCGCCCACATATGAAAACGGTGTTCAAACCACACATGTGAGGTATCGCTGCGAACGTTGTAGCGAGAACAATAATTTTGGCCCTAGACTTCCTCTGTAACTCAAAACATGTACCCAGTAAAAAAAATTAAAGCCCCGCCTATGGGGATTTTTAAGTAGCAAAGTTTGGCGCCTTTCCACAAGTGTGTGCAATTTTGAAGGGTGACATGTTGGGTATCTATTCGGCGTAACTTCATCTTTCACATTATGCATAAACATTGGGCTAAATTTACAGTTTTTTGTTTTTTGTAAAGCACAAAACTTTACAAAAAGTTTTTGAAAAATTTCTGCGCAAGTACCGTGCTAGATAAAAAGTTGCAACGATCACCATTGTATTCTCTAGGGTCTTTGCTAAAAAAAAAAAAAAAAACGTATATGATGTTTTGGGGTTCTATGTAATTTTCTAGCGAATAAATGATGATTTTTATATGGAGGAGAGAAATGTCAGAATTTGGGCCTCTGTATGTGGCCACACTGTGTAAAAGTCTCACACATGTGGTATCGCTGTACTCAGGAGTAATAGTAGAATGTGTTTTGGGGTGTAATTTGTGGTATGCATATGCTGTGTGTGTGAGAAATAAGCTGCTAATATGACAATTTTGTTAAAAAAAAAAAAGAAAAAAAAAATCTTGATATTGCAAAGAATTGTGGGAAAAAATTACAACTTCAAAAAACTCACAATGCCTTTCTAAATACCTTGGAATGTCTTCTTTCCAAAAAGGGGTCATTTGGGGGGTATTTGTACTTTTATGGGTCTCAAGAAATGAGATAGGCCGTCTGTGATCAATTTTCAGATATTGGCACCATAGCTTGTGGACTCTACTTTCACAAAGACCAAATAATATATCCCAATTTGTACTTATTTTTACCAAGGATATGTAGCAGTATAAATGTTGGCCAAAATTCATCAAGAAAAATTACAAATTTGCTAAATTTTATAACAGAAACTAAGAAAAATTCATTTTTTTTTTTTACAGAATTTTCAGTCTTTTTTTCTTTTATAACGCAAAAAATAAAAAACCCAATGGTGATTAAATACCACCAAAAGAAAGCTCTATTTGTGTGAAAAAGAGGACACAAATTTCATATGGGTACAGTGTTGTATGACTGAGTAATTGTCATTCAAAATGTGAGCACCGAAAGCTTAAAATTGGTCTGGTTATTAAGGGTGTTTAAGTGCCCAGTGGTCAAGTGGTTAATAAGAAAACAGCACTAAAAATAAAGTGCAATGTGCATAAATGAATAATGTGTAAAAATAAATGGCAGTATTGAAGTGAAAGATGCAAAAAGGAATCGATACACAAAATCCTGTGTGAAGTAGTATGTGACAGTGGAAACGTGTAAAAAAAAACGTAACAATTCCCTCTGAAAAAAGTGAAGGAAGGTGTGTGTGTGTGTGTGTGTGTGTGTGTGTGTGTGTGTGTGTGTGTGTATATATATATATATATATATATAGCAGCAATGAAGGTATCAATAAATACTTGTACGAAAATAGATACTAAATTATAAATAATTATATATATATATATATATATATATATATATATATATATATATATATATATATATATATATTTTGTAATGATCAATAAAAAATATTACTGTGCAAAATCAATTAATGTCCAAAATAAATATTAAAAATCAATGAATAAATGTCCAAAATATTGCAATAACCAGAAAATGTGGGTTTGTATGCATAAACCACCACAGTCTGTGAGAAAAATAACTATGCAAATGCTGCAACAGGTGAAAAAGTGACTCCTCAGTGCTCCCCTCCTTCATTCACTTCCCCAATTTTGGCTGCAGGTAGGGGGCATTTAGGAACCCTTAACTACCAATTTTGAAGTTTGGGGGACCTATGGCTGCAAATGGGCACAGTGAGGCTGCAAATGGGCATTGTTGACCCTCTTTAACTGCCTGAGATCCGCGCCATAGCCAAATGACGGCTACAGCGCGGATCTGTTGTACCGGGAGTACGTCATATGATGTCCTCCCCTTCTGTGCACGCGTGCGCCGCCGGGAGCGCGCGCTCTCGCCGTGTCACTGGGCACCCGATGCGCGTGCCCAGCGGCCGCGATGTCCGCTGGGCACCCGCGATTGCCCGGTAACACAGTGGGACCGTGGATCTGTGTGTGTAAACACACAGATCAACGGTCCTGTCAGAGGAGAGGAGCCGATGGTGTGTTCTCTGTACAGAGAAACACCGATCGGTCTACTCCCCCTGTGAGTCCCCTCCCCCCACAGTAAGAAACACTCCCAGGGAACATAATTAACCCCTCCCCGCCCCCCCTAGTGGTTAACCCCTTCACTGCCAGTGTCATTTATACAGGAATCAATGCATTTAAATAGCATTGATTGCTGTATAAATGACAATTGTGCCAAAAATGTGTCAAAAATGTCCGATGCGTCCGCCATAATGTCGCAGTCGCAATAAAAATCGCTGATCACCGCCATTACTAGTAAAAAAAAAAAAAAATATTAATAAAAATGCTATAAAACTATCCCCTATTTTGTAAACGCTATAACTTTTGCGCAAACGAATCAATAATTGCTAATTGCGATTTTTTTGTTTTTTTTACCAAAAATATGTAGAAGAATACGTTTCGGCCTAAACTGAGGAAAAAAAGTTTTTTTTATATATTTTTTTGGGGATATTTATTATAGCAAAAAGTAAAAAATATTGTTTTTTTAAAAAAATTTGTTGCTCTTCTTTTGTTTTATTGCGCAAAAAATAAAAAACGCAGAGGTGATCAAATACCACCAAAAGAAAGCTCTATTTGTGGGGAAAAAATTATAACAATTTCATTTGGGTACAGTGTTGTATGACCGCGCAATTGTCATTCCAAGTGCATCAGCACCGAAAGCTGAAAATTGGTCTGGTCACGAGTGCCCAGTAATCAGGTGGTTAACACTTACAGTAGCTGCGCATTTCTCACCCTAGGCTTATACTCGAGTCAATACGTTTTCCCAGTTGTTTGTGGTAAAATTAGGTGCCTCGGATTATATTTGGGTCGGCTTATACTCGAGTATATACGGTATCTATTTTCGTACAAGTATTTATTTTTTGATACCTTCATTGCTGCTATATACACCCTTTTTTTAGAGGGAATTGTTACGGATTTTGTGTATTGATTCCTTTTTGCATCTTCCACTTCAATACTGCCATTTATTTTTACACATTATTCATTTATGCACATTGCACTTTATTTTTAGTGCCGTTTTCTTATTAATACATCCTCAGAGGTGCACAGAGTATATTTACATGTTTTAGTGTCTGTGGTGTACACTCGCTTTCTATCAGAACAGCGCCACCATCCCTTTTTAGTGTTTTTTTTTTGGTTGTTGAATAATGCTGTTATGGCCGACAAAATAGATCCTTTTAAACCAAATTTTATTAGGGTAGCTTGTAAATACCCCCCCATGTACCCAATCAAAAGCCTTTTCAGCGTCTAGAGCTATAAAGGCGGTGGGTAGTTTATGGCTTTCAGCTATAGGAAGTAAATTAAGTATTCTACGGGTGCCATCAGGAGCTTGACATCCTTGTACAAATCCTACTTGGTCTGGGGCTATTACAGACCGTGCATAAATTTCAAGGTCTGTATTAAGAAGAGATATTGGTCTAAAATTTTGCGGTGCTTGAAAACTTTGACTAGATGTGGGGTCAGTATGTTGGAGAAGTTTTGGTAGTATTCCGCTAAAAAGGCCATCTTGCCCTGGGGATTTGTTTATGGCTAGGGATTTAATAATTGTTGTAATTTCGTCACTAGTAATTTGTGCATTAAGTCTTTCTAACATTTGAGGGTTAAGGACCGGTGGTTTTGATAGAATCTAGAAATTCTGCTTTGTTTTTTGTAGACGGTTGGGAAGTGTTGGTGTCTACGTTGAGATTATAAAGACTACTATAGTATTCTGTAAACATATTTGCGATCTCTTTGGGATGTGTTTTCTTTGGACCCATTTTAGGATCTGTTAGGTGGGCAATTCTAGTTTTGGCTTGTTTAATTTTAATTAGTATCTCAACTGTTTTTCGTGATCCACAATTTAATGTTTAAGTTCAAACCTCCTCTCTTTAAAATCCTCTATTAAAGCTTGGGACATATCTTTTTTTTATTTTGTGCCTGTTTTGTGCCTATTTGTGCCTATTTTGTGATGTATTTTTGATAACAGGGAATTGATCGCCTGCGTTTATTATTTTTTTTCCCTCTGATGAAGGCCTTGTGAGCGCACCAATTAGTGGAAGCTGAAGTATCTTCTATAGTGTTAAAATGAAAAAAAAAAAACTCCTTTTAGTCGTGTCCTGACTCCATCTTGGTGATTTGTGTGATAAAAAATACGTACGTTGTTACGCCAGAGAATTGTGGGGGTCGCATTAAATTGTTCTTCTAGTTCAATTGTTATGGGCGCATGGTCCGACCATGTAATAGTTTCGATAGTTGACGTTTTAATCTTGTATAGTAAAGATAGGTCTGTAAATATTAGATCAATTCTAGAGTATGATCTATGTGGTTTGGAAAAGAACGTAAAATCCTTTTCCTCTGGATGGTGACACCTCCAGACGACATGTATAGATAGAGATCCTTTATGAATAGTGGAGTGTAGTACCGATTTGTGATGTAATTTAGGCGGGGAACAGTCAGTGTGGGGATCAATCACTGAGTTAAAGTCTCCCAACAAGAGGAGGTTTCCCTTACTGACAGATTTAACCTTCTTGAGAAGAATTCTCAAAAAGGTGATTTGTCCTTGGTTAGGAGCATACACTGTTAGAATAGTATACATAACATTGTTCATTGTACATACTAAAATTATATATCGCCCTTGAGAGTCTTTAACCACTTCAGCCCTGGACCAATTGGCAGCCAAAGGACCAGGCCCCTTTTTGCGATTCGGCACTGCGTCGCTTTAACTGACAATTGCGCGGTCGTGCGATGTGGCTCCAAAACAAAATTGGCGTCCTTTTTTTCCCACAAATGGAGCTTTCTTTTGGTGGTATTTGATCGCCCCTGCGGTTTTTATTTGTTGCGCTATAAACAAAAATAAAGCGACAATTTTGAAAAAAATTCAATATTTTTTGCTTTTTGCTATAATAAATATCCCCAAAAAATATATAACATTTTTTTTTCCATCAGTTTAGGCCGATACGTATTCTTCTACATATTTTTGGTAAAAAAAATCGCAATTAGCGATTATTGATTGGTTTGCGCAAAAGTTATAGAGTTTACAAAATAGGGGATAGTTTTATAGCATTTTTATTATTTTTTTTTTACTAGTAATGGCGGCGATCAGCGATTTTTATTGTGACTGCGACATTATGGCAGACACATCGGACATTTTTGACACATTTTTGGGACCATTGTCATTTATACAGCAATCAATGCTATTTAAATGCATTGGTTCCTGTATAAATGACAGTTGTAGTGAAGGGGTTAACCACTAGGGGGAGGGGAGGGGTTATGGGCTGTGACGTGTGTGTTTTTTTTACATTAGGGGGCGGGGCTGACGTCTGACGTCATTGATCGGCTTTCCCGATGACAGGGAACAGCCGATCAAGGACAGGCAGAGTAGGAAGCGCGGGGAGAGGTTTGTTTACACATACCTCTCCCCGTTCTTCAGCTCCGTAACCCGATCGCGGGACACCAGCGGCGATCGGGTCCGCTGGTCCCGCGGCTGGGGTCACGGAGCTCCCGACCGGGTCGCGAGCGCGCCGCTGGCGGCGCGCGCGAGACCCACAGGCAGGCACATGCACGATCACGTACAGGTACGTGATTTTGCCTGCCCGTGCCATTTTGCCGACGTATATCGGCGTTAGGCGGTCGGGAAGCGGTTAATAATATCCTGCAAAGAAAATTCAATTGAGTTCTTCTTAATTGCTATGAGAACACCATTGCGTTTTGTATCAGAATTGGCAAAAAAAAACATGCATATTGTTTGTGGGAACATTTTGGTGCTTTAGTAGCTGAAAAGTTTGTTTCTTGTACACATAACACGTCTCCTTTCAGTTTTTGGGCTTCTGACCACATAAGCTTGCGTTTAAAAGGGCCATTCAAACCTTTAACCTTGAGTGAAATAAACTTAATCGTGATCAGAAGTTAGTATATAATCCACAAACGTTTGGAATGTAAATAAATGTTGTAGGTGGTCATTACCATCCAAGGCTTTGTCAGGTATAGGAATAGAACCATACTTACAAGAAACACGGTCAATGAAAAGGATATTGTACTATTGGTAAAAAAAAAAACATCTGCGTATTAGACCCCTTTCACACCAAGGGCGTTTTGCAGGCGCTATAGCGTTAGAAATAGCGACTGCAATCCGCCCTAAAACAGTTGCACCATTGTCTCCATTGTGAAAGCCAGAGGGCTTTCACACTGTAGCGGTGCGCTGGCAGGACGTCAGGAAAAGTCCTGCCAGCAGCTTCTTTGGAGCGGTGAAGGAGCGGTGTGTTTACCGCTGCTCCCGATTTAAATCAATGGGGCAGCGCTGTAATACCACCGGCAAAGCGCCGCTATTGCAGCATATTGCTGGGGGTTTTAACCCTTTCTCGCCCGCTAGTAGGGGGTAAAAGTGCCCCGCTAGTGGCCGAAATGCGCAGCGAATCCGACGTTAAAACGCAGCTAAAAATAGCGGCGTTTTACTGCTGGCGCTATGGGCAGCGTGGTGGGAAAGGGGTCTAAGATGAGGTTGTCAATCTGAAAATGGAAAAAAAAGAGGAAATTTTTTTTTTACCCCAGAGAAAGAATTGATAATATAAATTGAAAATTTATAGATCATTTATTACAAAAGGAGAATAACATATACATAAATATATAAAAAATATGAAGTATTTGAACATCATTCAAGATAAACACAAAGTTTGGATATACATCGTAGTCAATATTTCTCACACCCGACGCGTTTCGGAGATTTAAAGTTTCCTCCTTCAGGGGTGAGAGTATGATGGAAATTTTATTGTGAAAGAGTAATAATAGAGCAATATGTCAAGATGCACATTGTAATGCATACGGGTATATAATGACAGACGATGTAGAGAGAGAAAGGACTTGCAGCAGTTCGAACACTATGTGCAAAGACACTTCAATGGCTTAAAAACAAAGCTTAGAGGAAAGGGCTTCTTCACCTTACAGGTCCCCAGAGAGCATGCATGAGTGGATGATTAGTGCCCATCAGCCGATGGAGGAACCCCCCAACGCCCAGATGACCAAAACCCCTCCTCCACTAATAGGGAGGTTTGTACATGTGTCGTGATGAGTGGGCGCCAAAGAGGGCACACTGGGGTCGGACAAAATGGGAGAGCCCTATTGGGATAAAACGTGTGTGTGTATATGTGTATATGTGTGTATGTATATATATATATATATATATATATATATATATATATATGTGTATGTGTGTGTGTGTGTATTTGATTGTTTTAAAGATAAATTTAGATTTTGATTTAATGTAGCATGTCCAAATACCTGTAATGATGGACTTATTGCCTGCACCGAGGGCCTTGAGATTTTTTTAATATATATATTGTGAAAAAGTAGCGCTAGAAAAAAATATACATTAAAAAATTATCAGTGTATACAGTATTTTATAAATCTAGACAACTAGTGGTCATAAGATAACTGTTGAAATATGTAGTTGTGCATGTTGCCCTTTATAGGAGCAAAATGTAATCAGCAGTTGTAATCAATAAGATTATAAATGGATTAAATATAATATAAAATAAAAACCACAAAACAAAGGGTTATATGGTCAGTATTTCCCATGGGCATATAAACCATAAGCTTTCTAAAAAGATTTCTCTTATTCTTTTATTTTATCATTTTTTAATTTCTTATTGTTTTTTATTCCTTTATTTTTTATTCTATATTTTTTGAATGTATCCAAATATTAATGCTCAACATACTTTTTTTAGGTTTAGAAATGATAATATAAAATATCATGGATCTCAGATTGTGATCCATGTTTAAATATCAAAAGAACATTCAAATAAATAAACGTACTTAGTCCTAAAAAAATGTTTGTGTATTTACTAGAGCTGTACGGCATAGAGGAGGCAAAGGGGCAGAGTTTCATATTTAGAATTAAACAGGTAAAGATGTTAAAAAATTATATTACCTTTGCTACAAGTTTTAGATGTGTGGCCGCTCGTCTCGTCATCAACTCAGCGAGTGGAGATGATAAACGAGATCGAGCGCCGCGTTAATAAATATTCCCTTCCCCCCCCAATCGGCTATTGTGAATACAGCGGATTGCAGAGGGATGGGAGGGGTAAGGACTCTCTGAAAGCCCTCCCCGCGCAGCCGGATCTCCGCGCACCAATAATAGGCCGCGCATCGTGACTCGACCATGCCCACAACGCCCGCTGCCACGTCAAGCTTCACAAGCGGACAGCGCATGTCGGCTGGGTGAAGCAAGATGGAGTCCCGGCATCAAAGAATGACGCCGGATCTCCTATTTCGCCGCCTCGTCCACCTGAAAGGGGGGCGGCTGCTTGGCGTGCCGGGCGGCCCACTAGGCATCACTCCACCACCGCAGCACACATGAATAGGGGAAGGAAGTGTAAATAAAGTAAAGGCAAAGGTTCCATTGTCCGGGAACAACACACAATGCATAGAAAATTAAATGGCTCGTCATGGGGTTTCCCAGAAAAAAGAAGAGATGTACCAGAGATGTAATTATTGTAGGTTAACAAGGCAAGAAATACAGACATTTTCATGCATATCGGAGAATATAATGTTATACATTATTAAAGCAGAAAATACAAATTTGTAATGTAAATCGGAAATATGAGATTCGAAATTTGCCGAACGGGGAAAAGAGAATGCAAATTTACAATGCATAGAAATATTTCCATATACAAAATACTGGACTTAAACCAAAGTATAATAAATTTATATCAGTCAGAGAAGAACACATGTACTTGTAGTGGGACATGTGCTTTCTCTGAAACATATATAAACACACAGCATGTAATATGGATTAAATCCACAGTAGACATATTTAAGTGGTAAATTAGGCAGGTTTTTGCTCGATATATTTAATTACATAAACATGATGAATATATAGAATACCACGTATATCAAATGGTACCGTTCAAAAAAAGAAAAAAAAAAGAAAAAAAAAAAAAAAAAAAAGAAACGCGTGAAGGAAATGGAGAGGGGGAAATGTGACATCCCTTCAAGAATATTATTGACCAAGCATTGACAAATTATTTATTTTTCCATCCCTCCGGAGGAGAAACCCTCCAAAATGGGTTTGAACCATATAGCCTCATTGATGCCTGGTGCTTGAGTCGCTTTTAACCTGAATATCCAGCGTGCTTCCAACTGGAGGAGGGACTTATTCCAGTTCCCCTCCTCTCGGGTTGGGGTAAATGCGGTCCAAAATAAGGAACTTAATCCTAGGAAATTTTCCTGCATGTACAATTGAGGTATGTCGCCCAAGTGGGAGGTCCGGGTCACATACCTGCATACTAAGGATGTGTTTGTATGCTCTCCTCCATAACTCCAAATTTGTTTTACCTATGTAGAATTATGAACAGTCACATTGTAACAGATACACAACCCCTATTCTACAGTTGCCGAAATGTTTCGCCCTGAAAACTTGACCGTTTGGTAATCTCAGATTTTTTTCCACCAGCCTGAACTTGCAGTAGTTACAGGATCTGCACATATATATGTGCCCCTGTACTTGCAATGGTTTTTTTTGTTTTCACTAAACTCACTACTAGTGATTTGATCTCTTGCAGACGTGGCTCTTCTGAAGGTTAACATAGGTTTCTCTCTACATCGTCTGTCATTGTATACTCCTATGCATTACAATGTGTATTTTGACATATTGCTCTATTATTACTCTTTCACAATAGGATTTCTATCATACTCTCACCCCTGAAGGAGGAAACTTTAAATCTCCGAAACGCGTCGGATTGAGAAATATTGATTATGATGTATATCCATACTTTGTATTTATATTGAATGGTGTTCAAACACTTCATTTTTTTATATAGTTATGTATATGTTGGTATCCTTTTTGTAATAAATGATCTATAAATTTTAAATTTATATTATCTAAATTCTTTTTCTGGGGTAAAAAACTTTTTGTGCCTTAAAGGTCCACCTCATAGGGGACCCCCCTTTTTGTTTCTAGTTTCATCTTGAGGGGCCATTGGAGTGGAATTGTGCTGACAGTGGAATTAAATTATTCCCCAAGCACTTTTTGACAATCCTGTAAAAAGGGGTCCAAACATCCCAGCTCCATTGATCCCCCGATCCAATCCCAGCTCCATTCATTCCCCCTGATCCAATCCCAGCTCCATCCACCCCCCCATACCACCCCGGCTCCATTCACCTCACCCCAGTTCCATCCACCCCCATCCCAGCTCCCTCTATCTCCCCGATCCCATCCCAGCTCCATCCATCCCGCCCCGATCCAATCCCAGCTCCATCCACCTCACCCCAATCCCATCCCAGCTCCATCAATCCCCCCCAATCCAATCCCAGCTCCATTTACCCCATCCCATCCTGGCTCCATCCACCTCACCCCAATCCCATCCCAGCTCCATTCATCCACCCCGATCCAATCCCAGCTCCATCCACCCCGGGTCTATCTCACCCCAATCCCATCCCGGCTCCATCCACCTCACCCCAATCCCATCCCAGCTCCATTCATCCCCCCCTGATCCGATCCCAGCTCCATCCACCTCACCCCAATCCCATCCCAGCTCCATTCATCCACCCTGATCCAATCCCAGCTCCATCCACCCTGGGTCTATCCCACCCCAATCCCATCCCAGCTCCATCCACCCCACCAGAATCCCATCCTGGCTCCATCCACCCCACCCCACCCCAATCCCATCCCGGCTCCATCCACTCCACCCCAATCCCATCCCAGCTCCATTCATCCCCCCCGATCCCATCCCAGCTCCATCCACCCCGATCCCATCCCAGCTCCATCCACCCCATCCCATCCCGGCTCCATCCACTCCACCCCAATCCCATCCCAGCTCCATTCATCCCCCCATCCAATCCCAGCTCCATCCACCCCGGGTCTATCCCACCCCAATCCCATGCCAGCGCCATCCATCCCCCCCAATCCCATCCTGGCTCCATCCACCCCAATCCCATCCTGGCTCCATCCATCCCCCCCCGATCCAATCCCAGCTCCATCCACCCCCCATACCATCCCGGCTCCACCCACCTCACCCCAATCCCATCCCAGCTCCATCCACCCGCAGCACGTCTTCCCCCCTCCCAAACCCCCCCCTAGCACATATCCTCCCCCCAATCAAACAGATGCTGTCTGCCACAAAGGGGTGGCTCTAGGCACCCCACAAGAGATGTGGATAAATGGGGCACAGTGGCTGCAATTGACGCGTGTGTGTGTTTCTTTTTTTTTTTTTTTTTTTTAATTTTTAAGTTTGTTTGCACCCCATCCCCCCAAGAATTGTGAGCACCAGCCGCCACTGATCTCTTGTATCATGTCTGCATCCTCTGACTATCTCTTGTATCATCTGCAGACTCTGATCATCTTCTGTAGTATGTCAGCACAGTCTCTGACCATCTCCTGTACCATGTCTGCAGTCTCTGACCATCTCCTGTACCATGTCTGCAGTCTCTGACCATCTCCTGTACCATGTCTGCAGTCTCTGACCATCTCCTGTACCATGTCTGCAGTCTCTGACCCATCTCCTGTACCATGTCTGCAGTCTCTGACCATCTCCTGTACCATGTCTGCAGTCTCTGACCATCTCCTGTACCATGTCTGCAGTCTCTGACCATCTCCTGTATCATGTCTGCAGTCTCTGACCATCTCCTGTATCATGTCTGCAGTCTCTGACCATCTCCTGTATCATGTCTGCAGTCTCTGACCATCTCCTGTATCATGTCTGCAGTCTCTGACCATCTCCTGTATCATGTCTGCAGTCTCTGACCATCTCCTGTATCATGTCTGCAGTCTCTGACCATCTCCTGTATCATGTCTGCAGTCTCTGACCATCTCCTGTATCATGTCTGCAGTCTCTGACCATCTCCTGTATCATGTCTGCAGTCTCTGACCATCTCCTGTATCATGTCTGCAGTCTCTGACCATCTCCTGTATCATGTCTGCAGTCTCTGACCATCTCCTGTACTATGTCTGCAGTCTCTGACCATCTCCTGTACTATGTCTGCAGTCTCTGACCATCTACTGTATCATGTCTGCAGTCTCTGATCATCTCTTGTATCATGTCTGCATGGATTTGCCTAAGGCCTCACATAGCCTAGAGCCGCCTCTGGTGGTGCCAATCGGTGCCACCTAGCAGTGCTGCCTCAGTGTCACCTACCAGTGCCCATCACTGCCAACAGTCAGTGCCACCTACCAGTGCCACCTCATCGGTGCCCATCAGTGCCGCCTTATCAGTGCAGCCTATCGGAACCCATCAGTGTAGCCTCAGCGTACATCAATGAAGGAGGAAAATTACCAGTTTGCAGATTTTATTAACAAAATATAAATTAGGTTTTGTATTTTATTTTTTAAACGGTCTTTTTTAATTTTGTTAACAAAAAAAAAAAAAACCCAGAGGTGATTAAATACCACCAAAAGAAAGCTCTATTTGTGGGAAAAAAAATATAAAACTTTTAATTGGGTACAGTGTTGTATGACTGTACAATTGTCATTCAAAAGGCCCGTACACACGATCGGACTTTTTGACAACCAACATGCAAATTACCTGTTTTGGACCAACATCTGACCGTGTGTACGCTCCATCGGACCGACTTTTTTAAGGTTTCATCGGATTTTTGTTGGCTGTGCGAACGGACCAACTTTCTGCCAACAAAAGTCCGATGGACCAAAGTCCGACCATGTGTACACAAAACCAACGGACTTTTGTACAAACCAATGCAGAACCAATGCAAAAGATCAGACAACAATACAGAAGTTGACCAAAGGTGGCGGTAAAGAGCAGAAAAAACAAGTGATTTGGTGAAAGTTGGCTGAAAAAGTCCTGCCATGTGTATGCAATACCAACTTGGGGCCAACGCCCTTTGGACAAAAATCCACGGAAAAGTTGGTCCACGGTCCGATCGTGTGTATGAGGCTAAAGAGTGACAGCGCTAAAAGCTGAAAATTGGTCTGGGCAGGAGGGGGGGTTTAGGTGCCCAGCAAGCAAGTGGTTAAAGGAATGTTTTTTCTGACATCTACATAGTGAAAGCTGTTAATTTTCTGTCACTTTATTTCACTTCAAGAGACATAGTAGTCTCAGCCTTGTATTTGGTCTACTAGTCCTAATTTCGTTTACTAAAAACTTGACTGAAGACCGTTCCTATGCAGTTTGGTCATAAAGCAATGTGTTCCAAACAAGATTTTTTTGGAATGTTTGTGTTTTGAATATTGTCAACTGAAAAGCTAACCTCTGGCTAAGAAATTTAAATGGATTTTTGTCTATATACACATTGTATTTTTTGCTAGTGTGTGCTAACTTTTATAGGATGACCGACTGAAAGAGCCACTGCAAAGACTAAAAGTGGCTATCAGCAATGTGATGCCTGGACAGCTCAACAGGTACCAAGAGGACTGCCAGGCACATCAGGCCAAAAGTACAAAGTAAGTTATTTTTTTTTGACTGACTTTTTTTTTCCCTTACTGGTCTATAACCCCTGTACTTGTACAAAATAACCTTTGCCTTACTGTCATACAATTCATTTCTTCTTTCTTTTCACTCTGCTTGGTATAGAAGAATTTGGGTACATGTAAACAATTTCACTTGTAGCAAAATAAGAAAAACTGCAAGCTGGCCGAGAATGATTTATTGATTGTAACCCCTTCATGCCTAAGGCCCCTTTCACACGGACGGACCGTCTATCCGTTATTCTTCCATCCGTCGACGGACGACAATGCATTCCTATGGGCAGACGGATGAACATCCGTCACCATCAGTTAACCTCCGCTTCCGTTTTTATCCGTTTTTTTTAACGTATAAGGCTACGTCCAGATCCGTCAACGTCCGATCCGTTAAGATCCGTTTTAAAGAAAAAAAAAAAAATTGTGTTTATCTGTGAACTCAACCTATGACCCGGCAGTAGTTGGACAATAGGAAGTACATCCCCTGTAAGTTTATTTAGAAGGAGGAAGCACAAGCAAGCATGGCAAGAGATGTTTCCCACGAGGAATTTATCAACCTGGTGCATGAAAGGCCTGGCTTATTGGAATCAAGCTGTCGGGACCACAGCGACAGAGTTAAAATCCAACAGCTATGGGATGAAATTACAAAGCTGGTGACACCAAATTGGTCCTCCATGACTCCCAAACAGCGTGACCAACGTGGTAAGTGATGCCCAACTGCAGCTTACTGTCTTGACAGTGTGTTAGTGGATTGTTTGTAAAAAATGTTTAGTATTTATTTCACTATAGTATGCCTGTATTAACAAATGTTGCAAACACTCTGACATTTTTTTTAAGGCAATGTTCAGCAGAGAGGGCATGGTTATTTGCATGCATTAAAAGCATAGTGACACATGTTTCGGCTCTGCTGCAGTGAGAGACTGAACAGTACATTACTCACATGTTTCCATAATCTTTTTAATGTAAAAATACTCATTTTCTTTGCTATATGTGTTTACAGGAACTGAAATTAACAGAAGGTGGCGTTCTCTGAGAGACCGTTTCCGGAGAGATTTGCACGATGAGGCAGAGGTTGCAAGTGGTTCCGGAGCTACCACAAAGAAAAAAATCGGTCTACTTTGAAATGTTGTCCTTCCTAAGGAAAGTAATGGATGTTAGACTGTAAGTATCGTTTGGATGTTACATCTAAAAATTAGGTTTCCATATAGTATATAGTAAGGTTTTGTGAGCAAATGTTCATCCTTTTTATTGTAGTACATCATCAAACGTGACAGAGTGTGAGGAGAACATTGACAATCATACAGAAGCAGTGCAGGAAGATGAGCAAGACACACAAGAGGGAGAAGGACAGTCCCAGCAGTCCCAGTCTGTGGATGAAACAGCACGTCCAAATGGAGGTCCATGTTCTAATGAAAGATCCGTACATGTAAGGATATTATTGATTACTATACTGTATCTGTTGTACCCCAAGGCAACATTTAATTTCTAAATCGGCATATTATTATTCTCTACAGTTTAGTCATGACAGGCCGACAACATCACGGTCCTCGCGACGTAGCAAAAAGCCCCAAAATCAAGACATGGATAAAACCATGAAGTCCTTTATGGACGAGATGACTTCCTTTTAAAAGACAGGAGAGTAAAGATCCATTCTGTGATCCAACCAACTCTAATGCATCCTTCCTGCATACAATATATCATGCAATTTAAAAAGCACCAGCAGATAGGCAGATGGACATCCATATGTCCATATATATAATCATGAGGGAGGATGTATTAGAGCTGCCGAGTCAGGAATGCCAATGCCCCCTATTAGCCAGTATGAACCCCGTCAGAGGTCATACCGTCAATATCCCTATGAGCCACCATGTCTTCCTGCCCAGCCATATCTGCCGCCATATCCACAGACCCCTGTGCGTGCATACAGCTCAATGCACAATACCCAGAGGCCTTATGCTTCGTCTCCTGCTTCTTCCTCTGGGGGAACATATCCTCAGAGTGTAAACACGAGCGAAAATTCTGCTGATGGTTCTCAAGGTAATAGCCAAACCAGCTCAGGTTCTTCTTCCCAAAATTCCACTTCCTATTCCCCATCCCACACCTCTTTTTATCAGGATTTGTGACAGGGTTTTGATGTTACAACCCCAGCTATCTGCGTTTTTGTTTTCAAAGCTCTACAAAATGGAACATGGCGCTGTGTAAAAAAAAAAAAATGATTTTGTAAGAAAAGAGCTATGTGTAAATTCTAAATTAGAATCTGCTACTGTGAATATTGCCAACACTCCATGTGAAGTGAATAGTGTTTCAA
This sequence comes from Lithobates sylvaticus, assembly GCA_028564925.1. Taxonomy (NCBI): domain Eukaryota; kingdom Metazoa; phylum Chordata; class Amphibia; order Anura; family Ranidae; genus Lithobates; species Lithobates sylvaticus. The sequence goes on along the minus strand of CM053032.1, from coordinate 115,639,995 downwards.
TCTCTCTCTGTCTCTGTCTCTCTCTCTGTCTCTCTCTCTCTGTCTCTCTCTCTCTGTCTCTCTCTCTCTGTCTCTCTCTCTCTGTTTTTTTATTATTTATTTATTTTTACTATTGAAGCAATATATGTTCACTTTCCATGGAGTGTAAACCACGTTTTTTTTTTTTTCTGCTGGTTATTATGTTAAACTACAATTGTTTTAAATGGTTGGCATATTTTATGCTTTGTTCTTGTTCTATAATCAGTTATTAATCAAAAAAAAAAAAAGTTTTATTATAAACGGATGAAGATTAATAAAAACATTTTGAACATAACATGTGCTTTTGTCTTTTTGGTATTCTAGAAAAAAAAACATTTAACTATTAACCAAAAAAAATTTTTTTTTATAAACAGATGCAGAATAATAAAAACATAAAAAAAAAAAAAAAAAAAACATTAAGTAACTACTAAATTTATTTACATATATTGGTACTGCCATGGAACTTCTCCTGATGGAGATAGAAAGTAGTCAGCAAATTTTTCATGCATGGCAATGTTTGGGCAGGTGGAACTCTTCTTCTTCCTCAATGTGGATGCCCTCCTTCTCACGGATAATATTGTGTAGAATGCAGCAGGCCTTAATTACCAACTCTGCATTCTCAAGACTGAGTTGCAAAGGTGTTTGAAAAACACGCCATTTACTAGACAGTATTCCAAATGTACATTCTATGCGTCTTGCCCGGCGATAATTAAATATCCTCTTCTTGCCGTCAAGATTACTTCTGGCATACGGCCTAAGAAGATGTTGCGATAGCGCAAGCGCCTCATCTGCGACAAGAACGAAAGGTAGGTCTAGTCCTTCAGTTCCAGGCAGAGGCCGATCAAATGATATGTTGAATCGCCCTTGTCGCAGTCTTCGACACGAACAACTCTTGAATCAGAACTGCTGCCATATGCCCCAATGTCCACAGCAATAAACTTATAATCGCTATAGCCAGATAGCCATGAGGACCAAAGAATTTTTTTTTTATAATTATGGAATCGAGACCCAGAACCTGGAGGTTTTTGGATACGGATATGCTTTCTGTCTAGTTCCCCGATACAATTGGGAAAGTTTGCTCGATTCCAAAACCCTTCTGCGATTCTTTGCCACATGTTTACCTCTGGTGATGGCATCACTGATGGACACAGCTCTTCCTATATGGCTAGGCAAGTTTCATGAACTATCTCTGAAATAGTTGAAATGCCCAGTAGAAAGTAATGATTCAGAGACGTGTAGGACTGGCCAGTTGCAAGAAACCTAGAAAAAAAATAATAAAGATCAGTAAAAACATTATATTGCCACATAAATTGAGAAGAAGAAGTAGAAGATATTTATTATCTATACATACTGTATACACACAGTAGACCAGGGGTAGGCAATAGGACACTTAATGAATGACTTCTTACCTTAAGGTCACTAGGAGACGTTCATCTGCAGGCACACATCTTCTCATATTGGTATGTCGGCGCTCCAGCCGTGGGTGCAGCTTGGCCAGTAAGAAGTCAAATGTGGGTACGGTCATCCTGGTAAAGTTAAAGAACTTATTTGGATACTGGCGGAGATGTGCATAGTGCAAAGCCACAAATCCTTCAGAAGGCCGCTTCAATAGCATGGGGTGGGTCCAAAATCAACGTCTCCTAGGCATAATCGGCTTTTTCTTCCTCTCCATGCTCCTCATATAGGCAAATAGGACAAATACTGTCACGCTGTCCCAAAAATTGCTGGAATCCATTGCTCAATGCTGCTAGCACACACAGGCACAAGGACAAAGGAAGGACACAGCAAGGAGAACTCACTCACTGTAACTGCAATGCAACATGGGAGGAGCAATGCGTTCTGGGTAATTTTCTTAAAGGCACAGGCACACATAGAACTACTGTAAACGGACTAAAACGTATACGAAAACGGATGAAAAAACGGACGTAAACGTGTGCATTTACGCATGTTAGCGGATGTTAACGGAACAAAAGACGGATGAAAACTGACATTAACGGAACGGATTACTGATGAAAACTGATGAGACAACGGATAAGAACTGATACGTTTTTGACGTGCCTAAACTGACTGCGTCCGTGTGAAAGGGGCCTAAGTCTTTTCCTGGCACTTGCTTACAAATTAAAATCAGTATTTTTTGCTAGAAAATTATTTGGAACCCCCAAATATATATATATATATTTTTTTTTTATCGGAGACCCTAGAAAATAAAATGTTGATTCTTGCAATATTTTATGCCACGCTGTTTTTGCGCAGTGGCCTTTTTAAATGCTTTTTATTTTTCGAAGAAATACACTTTCATGAATTAAAAAAATAAAAAAACAAAGCAGTAGAGTTAGCCCAATTTTTTTTTTAATAATGTGAAAGATGATATGCCGAGTAAATAGATACCAAACATAGCGTGCTTTAACATTGCACACACTCGTGGACTGGCGACTAACTATGATACTTAAAAATCTCCATAGGCAAAGCTTTAAAAATTTCCACAGGTTACATGTTTAGAGTTACATAGGTCTGCCACTAGAATTATTCTTTTCGCTTTAACGATCACAGCAATACCTCACATGTTTTGTTTGAACACAGTTTACATTTGTGGGCGTGATTTATGTATGCGTTCGCTTCTGCGCGTGAGCTCAGAGGGACTGGGCGCTTAAATTTTTTTTTTCTTATTTATTTAATTTTTTTTATTCACTGCCCCCTACTGTTCAAAGCACACATGTGAGCTATTGCCGCGATCGTTGGAGCGAGAGCAATAATTCTAGCTCTCTCCGCCTGTAACTCAAAACTGGTAACCTGTAGAAATTTTTAAACGTTGCTTATGGAGATATTTAAGGGTGAAAGTTTGACGCTATTCCACGAGCAGGCCCTATTTTGAAGCATGACATGTTGGGTATCAATTTACTTGGCATAACGTTTATCTTTCACAATATAAAAAAAATGCGCTTGTAAGACCGCTGTGCAAATACAGTGCGACATTAAGTATTGCAACAACTGCCATTTCATTCTCTAGGGCACAGGTGTCAAACACAAGGCTGTGGGCCAAATTTGGCGCTCCAGGCCATTTCATGTGGCCCTCACACCTCTCCTGCAGCTGCAGGAGAGCTCCAGGCCTCCTCTGGTCTTCCTCCAGACCCCTACTTTCTGCTTTCAAGCAATGCATCCAGCTTCTCCCCAGCAGCAGCATAAGGAAAGGGGGTGCAATGTGATGTTAGGGAGATTAGGGGACTCAACTCCTGATGGTGGGGTGGATCTTGACATCTAATGGAAGGGGAGGGGATGCGCTGGACATTTAATCTTACAGATACAAATGGCCCTTTTGAGGACAATCATAATGCTGATGCGGCCCACAATGAATTTGAGTTTGACACCCGAGCAGGGGTGTCTGAAAAAAATATTTGGGGGGTTCTAAGTAATTTTCTAGCAAAAAAATGTTTTTTTAACTTGTAAACAAGTGTCAAGAGCCTCGGTCCTTAACCGCTTCCCGACCGCCTCATGTAGATATACGTCTTCAGAATGGCACGGGCAGGCAAAACCACGTACCTGTACGTGGCCCTTTAAATGCCTGCCCTTGGGTCGCGCGCCGCCAGCGGCGCGCTCGCAAACCCGGTCGGGAGCTCCGTGACCCCGGCCGCGGGACCAGCGGACCCGATCGCCGCTGGTGTCCCGCGATCGGGTTACGGAGCTGAAGAACGGGGAGAGGTTTGTGTAAACAAACCTCTCCCCCGCACTTCCTACTCTGCCTGTCATTGATTGGCTGTTCCCGGTCATCGGGAAAGCCGATCAATGGCATCAGACGTCAGCCCCGCCCCCTAATGTAAAAAAAACACACACGCGTCAGAGACCATAACCCCTCCCCTCCCCCTAGTGGTTAACTCTTTCACTACAACTGTCATTTATACAGGAATCAATGCATTTAAATAGCATTGATTGCTGTATACATGACAATGGTCCCAAAAATTTGTCAAAATTGTCCGACGTGTCCGCCATAATGTCGCAGTCACAATAAAAATCGCTGATCGCCGCCATTACTAGTAAAAAAAAAAAATATTAATAAAAATGCTATAAAACGATCCCCTATTTTGTAAACGCTATAACTTTTGCGCAAACCAAACAATAATCGCTAATTGCGATTTTTTTTTACCAAAAATATGTAGAATACGTATCGGCCTAAACTGAGGAAAAAAAATGTTTTTTTTATATAATTTTTGGGGATATTTATTATAGCAAAAAGCAAAAAATATTGCATTTTTTTCAAAATTGTCGCTCTATTTTTGTTTATAGCGCAAAATATAAAAACCGCAGGGGCGATCAAATACCACCAAAAGAAAGCTCTATTTGTGGGAAAAAAAGGACGCCAATTTTGTTTTGGAGCCACGTCGCACGACCGCGCAATTGTCAGTTAAAGCGACGCAGTGCCGAATCGCAAAAAGGGGCCTGGTTCGGGGCTGAAGCGGTTAAGTGGTTAAATCTGGCCCCTTTAAAGCTTCGGTAAACCAGACGTGATGTCATGACGCAAAAGACGGACAAGAGTTCAGTTTTTTTGTTTTCGTTTTTTTTTTTTTTAAAGTGCCTTGATGAAGGTTATGTCTATGCAGTCTCTGCACATAGGAATAGCTAGCTTTTCAAAAGTTCCATCTGGAATTAGGAGACTGACTTTTTCCAGGTCCGTAATCTATGGCGTTCAGAAGAATGGTACCTGGACCCTACACTGAACATTGGACAGCCTGTAAGGTTGTTAGTCGGCACTGGACACCCCAGAATGATACATTTATTGCTTTACAGACTGGTAGAGTGCTATGTTTGTCCAGGTCAGAGATCCCCAGCTGGGGAGTTGAGTCCATGAAGGACTTTAGTGACAGAGTCAGCTGTGATGGTTGATGGAACCCCGTGGCCTTAAAATTATATGTATATTTACATATTGATTCACTTTCCTATGTGAAATGCATGTGCAGCTACCTGGGCTACCCCAATCGCTGCATAACTTTAGTAGAGCTTAAGAGTGGTCCGGAAGGCTCTAGGCGCTAATTGCAGGATACAAAGGTTTTCTTTGCCCCTTGTATGCACTTGTATGCACTCGCTTGAGCGGCCGCTGTTCCAGCGGGCAGCTCTGAAGAAGAGGGTGTGCCCCGAAACATGTCAGCTCGCCAGCACTACAGTATTGCTTGTCCTTTTTTTTTTTTTCAAATCTTTATTTCAAAATTTTCCAACAAGACAACTTTTCATTATTACAGTACCTTATACAATATATCCCCCCTAGTCCCACCCCACCCCACCCTCCCTCCCCTCCCTACCTTGCAAGATATTCCAAAAAGGTCATGCCCATAAAGGTCGAAATAATCCCATATATAGCAGCCTTCTTTCCCTTACTGCCATTGAAACACAAAAATGGAGAGGGATATAGAGGCCCTCTAATATCTGGTCACCTCTTCAAAATATCTCCATGATTTTCTGAATTCACTCCAGCAATGCCACCTTCCCTCTCCTTCCTCTACACTGGCTCTCTGTCTCATTAGGGTCTACTCTTTCCAATTTTTGTTGTAAATTCACACGGGCAATCCATTCCTCTATCTGCGGGCTCTCCATTTCCATCCATTTCCTTGGGATTAAATTTTTGGCCTCATTTAGTAAAGTGGGAATTAAGGAGCCCCGGTATTGTCTCAGGGGAATATCAGTCCCGTGGAACAGTACAACCCATGGATCGTCCAGGATGTCTTTTTTTGTAATAATTTTAATAAGATCTAAAATTTGTTTCCAGTACTTTTTGATGATGGGACAATCCCACCATATATGTGTCATCGTGCCGATAGCCCCGCAGCCTCTCCTACACTCGGGAGATTTATCCTTTTGATATTTGCTCATTTTGACAGGGGTAATATACCAGCCCGTAATACACTTATAGTTGACTTCTATAGTTTTACTATCTAACCTACCCCGTGCATTAACTTAAATATCTTTTCACTTCTATTTGTGCCACACGGAACCCCCAGTTCCTCCTCCCATCTTTTGACACATGGAGGGACTCCCCCGAAACCTTCCCGTATTAAGATTTTATATATGCGTGAAATATTATTTTTAGTTGATGAACGCATACAAATTCTCTCCATTTCGGTATAATTATCCCCGCATCGAATTGGTTGGGGCAATCTTTCTACGAAATGCTTCAATTGGGTGTACCTCCAGGTGTCAATTAACATTAATTCAGACGCTTTACTTAACTCGTGAAATGTTTATTTTTCCTTGTTTAGTGATATCCCTTAAACGTACATCCTCTTTTTTAATCCAGTTACCCCAAAGTTTACTCCTACCCGGCTCAAAAAAACATTATTTTTTAAATAAATCAACGGGGAATTATATTCCCACCTATTTTTGTGCAAACTATGCCAAGCTTTCAGTGTAACCCATGTAATTTCGTGTGTTCCCTCAGCTATTTTCCTAAATTTTGGTGGATTCCATATTTCGTGCGCCAAATGCCAATTACTTAGTGTATTTTCTAAATTGAACCATCTCTTTTTTACCCCCTCTTTTGTCCATTCCGTAACTCGTGAAAGTGCGATTGCGCTAAAATATTTTTCAAAATCGGACAGAGCAAGTCCCCCCTGTTTTTTCTCCCTTGATAAGATTTCTGCTGCTATACATGGCTTCTTGTTGGACCAGATGAATTTAGAAACAATATTTTTTAAAATTAAAAAAAAAACCTTGGGGACCGATAATGGGAGCATTTGGAACTTATAATTTACTTTTGGGGCAATGATCATTTTCACGGCATTAATTCTCCCCATCCACGACAGCGGGCCCAGTGACATCTTTTTTATTTAATTTTTAATCTGGTCCAACAAGGGGATATAATTTATCAAGTAGGTCTTTCTTAGAGTGCCTGAAAGTCTCACCCCTAGATATTTAATATCCTCCCGCCATGGGAAATGGAATTCTTTTGTCAATCGGGCTACTTCCACTTGCCTTATATTAATATTGAGGATCTTCGATTTGGTAAGGTTGATTTTAAAATTTGAAGCGTGGCCATATATTTTTAGTACTTTGAGCAGATTGGGTAGAGTAGTTCGGGGGTAGGTTAAAAAAAAAAAGCATGTCATCGGCAAAAGCCGATAACTTGTGTACCTCTCCTCCCACCCTAATCCCACTTATGTCAGATGAATTCTGTATAGTAGAGAGTAAAGGTTCCAAGGATAGCACAAACAAAAGAGGGGACAAGGGACAGCCCTGACGTGTACCATTTTTCATAACGAAAGGAGGCGAAAGCAAGCCGTTCACCCTGACCTTCGCCTGTGGGAGGTCATATAGAATCCTTATCCAGTTCGTCATTCTTGGTCCTATCCCCATGGCCTCTAAAGTTGTAAACATATGTCCCCAGTCTATCCTGTTGAACGCCCTTTCAGCGGCCTGCAACAATAATAAGGCCCTAATCCCATTATCTCTTCCCTCTCTTCCCGGGACAAATCCGACCTGATCAGGATGTACTAATTCAGGCATTTTTCCCTTTAATCTATTGGCCAGTACTTTCGTGAAGAGCTTGGTGTCAACATTCAGAAGAGCTATGGGACGGTTACTTGAACACAACGTTTTATCCTTTCCCTCTTTCATGATCAATGTAATTGATGCCATCAAGGCTTCTTTTCCCATTACGCAGCCCCCCCCCCCCAACTGATTCCAATATTGACAAAGTCTCGGGACCAATATATCCCTGTATCTTTTAAAATAAGTTAGAGAGAATCCATCGGGGCCCGGGCTCTTGCCAGCAGAAGAACCCTTCAGGGCTTTGTGTATTTCCTCATCAGTGATAGTCTCAATATGGATAGACCTATCTTCCGATGTCAATGAGGGGACCGAACTATTCCTAACAAAATTTTGACAATCTTCTACTTCAGCTTGTGTAGTCTGACTTTGTTTTCACGTCGTAGAGGGCCTCGTAGTAGGTTTTAAACTCGTTGGCTATGTCTTTAGTTAAATTTACTATTGGCCCTGCTTTACTTTGTATTTTATCAATAAAGTTGATTTCTCTCTTTTTTTTTTAAGCATTCTTGCTAAATGTTTACTACTTTTGTTTCCCCATTGGTGTCTGTCTCTATCTAGTTTATGGAACCATTTCCTGGCTTCTTGGTCAATAACCGTTTTTAATTCTTCTCTTTTATTTAACAATCTCTGAAAGGTATCGTGTCTACGCATTTTATCATCCCTATGCTCCTGTTCAAGTCTATGAATTTCTTCTATAAGCTGGGATCTAAGCTCCCTTTTAACTCTCTTTTTTTTTTTCCCCGCTCCAATTGAGATAAAAATCCCCCTGATGTACGCTTTGTGTGCCTCCCACGGGGATGCTATTGACGTCTCCCCCGTATCATTAATTTCAAAGAAGGATACGATTTCCCTCCTTATGATTTCTTCAGTGGTGGCTTCAGCTAATAGGCTGTCATTAAGACACCATGAGCATGGCCGCTTTTGAATTCCGGGGAGGCTAATGATCATTGACAGGGGGGCATGATCTGAAAGGGTAGTTATCTCAATCTGAGATTCTACCACTTGTTCCAAAAATTTATGCTCAACAAAAAAATAATCTAAGCGGGAATGTGTCCTATGTATTGGGGAAAAGAAAGTATAATCCTTAGAGTTCGGGTGCTGGACCCTCCATACGTCTATCAGCTGACTTTGCTTAAGTTTTAATTTTATCTTTTTTAACTGACAGGAGCTCTGGGTCCGAGCCCTAGATGTAGAGTCCATATTGGGGTCCCATCCAAAGTTCAGGTCGCCGGCAAAAATGATTTCACCCATCCGGAAGTTCGCCAGACGGCCCAGCACCTGTGATAGGAACCCAATCGGGTTTTTATTTGGGCTGTAAATGTTCGCCAGTGTGAGAATATTTTCGCCTATTTTGCCCTTTATAAACAGGAACCTGCCGTCGGGGTCAACCAGCCTATCTAAAAGTGTAAACTTGATGGTTTTCGCAAACCCAATAGCCACCCCGTTGGCCCCTCTTGTTGGCGAATCCCCATAATACCACAACGGGTACTCATAGGAAGCAATACTAGTATTACTCTCGTGGGACAAGTGCGTCTCCTGAATAAAGGCTACCTCTACCTGATACGTCTGTAATTCCTTCAATATCTTATATCTCTTCACATGCGAGTTTAGCCCTTTCACGTTATATGTTTCAAATCTCTGTCGCCCATATTTCATTCAGGAGAGCTATACAGTAACTGGGCCAAACCAACCTACGCTTAATTGTTCGTTCTTGCAAGGCAGGGACTAACTCTTGCCTACCCCCCGCGCCTCCCCCCCTTCCCTCCCGCCAAAACCCCACCCCCCACCCTAACCCTCCCCCTACCCCCTGGTCGACTTCCGACCCTATGTGTACAGCGAGGCATCCCTTAGAGATCCCTCCTGTCCACTGCGCCTCCAGGGTGGAGCTCCGTGCCTGGCGGTCTAAGGCTGGGTCTCCCCCTCTCCCCACCAATGACTGGGGGGGGGAGGGGAGCCAACCGGACCCATGTATAACCCCCGAGCATCTCCCGTTACTCTCTACCTCCCAGCCCAGATCCCCTCTCCATTACTCACTCCCCACCCAAGGAAGGAAAAAAAAAATGTCTTTTCCTTCCTTTCCCCTTTCTTCCCATTCCCCTCTCTTCTCCCTCCTTTCCCCTTCTCCCACCGGGGTTTATTATTTTAGTTACGGGTAATAGGGAATTTGGGCATAGGAATCCCCAACTCTTGACAAAAGTTCTGCATTTCTTCCATAAACTTTAGGCGTAATGTTCTCCCTGACTTAATAACAATCAAGGCTGCGGGGAATCCCCAGCTGTATTTTATATTTAAGGACCGTAGGCTTTCAAGTAATGGCCTCATCTGTCTTTTCCTTGCCAAGGTCCCGCCGATAGATCGGAAAAAACCTGTAGCTCAGTTGTTTCGAATTTTAGAGGGGGGTCTCCTCTGAGTTTGTTCCAGATTTGGGATTTTTCCTCATAAGAGTGGAACCTGATAAGCACGTCTCTGGGGACCTCCTCTCTTAGTCCAGGGGGTTTTCTAATTCGTTGAACCCGGTCGATTTTTAACTCGGTGTCCTCGTCCATTCCTAAAAGTGGTTTAAAAATGCTTATCATTTTAACGTTGAGGTCTTCCCCCCTCTGTTCAGGGAGAGACCTTCTCCTCAAGTTTTGTCTTCTGCTCTGATCTTCCATATTTTCCATTTTATATGTCATATCCCTTTGACTAATTTTGCATTTTTTCCATCTGCTATCTGAGTTCTAAATTTTCTTTTGTTTGTACAGTTACTAATTCCTAGATTGTCTCCACTCTTTTCAAAAAAAATCCCATATCAGTTCTAATATTTGTGATTTCCGTTTTAATAGAATTTTCCAGTATGGAGAACATTTCTGCCATTTCTGTTCTGGTTGGGATTTGTGTAATATCTCTCTCTGTAGTAGAGTGGGGCCTACATCCCCCCCCCCCCTTCCCGCTCCACTTCTAGCCTGGATATTTCAGCCTGCTCGGCTCTTTGTTTTTCAAGCTCTTTCTTTTTTTCTTTCGCCCCCTGCTGCTTCTTTTCCATCTCAGGACTTTTGAGACTGATATCTTTCAGATATTTTTGTATGGTGCTGGTGTTCAGGCTTTCTTTGGGGGCTTTAGACTCAGTACCTCTTTGCGATCTCCCCTTAATTTTTAGCAACCCATACCCCCAAATCTAGCCATTTCTAGCCGGAAATTCGGAGGTATACTCAAAGGAAAAAGTTTCTTTCTATGTACCCTGACCTGTAAGATGAGAACTTGTTATCCTACTTCTCTCTTCTTCCTGCTAATACAGTTGAGGGTGGGGGCTAAAAGCCCTTGTGCTGATGTCTCAGATCTATATGCACTCAATACTGATTGACCCAGCCTCCACTGTAGACCTTTCTCCTCTTTACTATAAAACGTGTTTAAAAGTATGGTGTTCGCATATTTTGGATATTGGTTTAACTCTGAACGTCCTTTCCAGAGAAAGTGAGGGGAAGAACGCACCGTCCCGCCCCCATTCAATCTGAGCTGTACCAGCGTCAAGCAGGAATGCACCCCGCTATATCTTAGGGTGTATAAACAGTCTCGTATGGATAGGTATGAGTGGCTGAAAACAGATCTATGGGGTCCGCTTGTTTGAGTGGTTAGGCCCTTTAAAATGAGTATTCGTTGCAGTTTTATCACCTTAAGGTCTTAAACAGTTTTAGGCACCTTTAAACATATAGCAGGGCGTTTTTAAAGAGATTTTTTCCTGAAAATATAAATATGTACTGAAAAAAGAAAATCGTATGCAAAAAAAAGACAATACGAGAGCAGTTCGGTCACAGTGCTTTTGACCCCTTTAAATATTCCTGTATTCCATATTCATGAGTACTCGTTGCCCTTTTTATCACCTTAAGGTCAAGAACAGTCTTAGGCACATTTAAACATGTAGCTAGGCATATAGCGGAGTTTCAAGGAGATTGTCTCTGATAATGTAAGTATGTGCTGCAAAAAAGAAAATCATATGAAAAAAAAAAAGGTAGTAAGCATACAATTCGATCACAGTTCTTTTTGGCCCCTTTAAATATTCCTGTATATCAGTCTTTGCCTCACCATTTCCCTCCGGGAATGTTTCAAGGGATTTATCTGAGGACAAGTCTGGTTTGAGCTCTCAAATACCTAGCAGGTCAGATTGGAAATAAATGCTCTACTGCGCCCTGTACCTCTATACTTTTGTTTTCCATCCACCTTCTGCGGGTGCCAGGATTCCTTCCGTATTTAAGTGGATGATTTATAATAACAGTTCATCCTCATACACCTGATACATCCAATAGCCACTTAGTATAGGTATACTTGCATTTCCATCAGATCGAGCTATAGGCTATATTGAAAATACTTAAACATATATCTGCGCATATAATAGATTTTCCGCAATTTTTTAAGAGGTACAGAGAAAAGAAGAGAAAATAATAAGGTAAAAAAGAAAAAAAGTCCATACCTGAGAGAGGGGTGCCCTTCTAAGATCCCCTCCCAGTACCTGTTGTTTGGCTGGTCAAATATCTGTGCCGAGTACACCTGGAGCCTGCTGTTTGAGGAGGAGAAATGGAAGTATTTGCTCTTCATGCGAGCTGCGCTGAGAAGCTTGTGTGGGGTAGTGCATCCAGGAGGCCGCGGACTTAAGGCTGTGGGGTCTGAGGTAGCTCCATTCATCTCTTGCCATGCGTTTGTAGCGCGAGTCTGTCACCTTCCCTGTCATGCCGCTTCTAAGCTCCGCATACCCGCTCCTTTCCCCACCAGTCCAGATGTAGCGGGCAGTCCGCGTGAGGCAGCAGGTAGAGAAGGAGCACTCCCGGGGGTCTTCTCCGTAGGGTTTAGGCGGCTACTAGGCGGGCTCTCACCTCCGCATAGCCCTTCCTAGATCTCATACCACGCCGGAGATCCATGCGGCCCGTACCGCTGCCGACGCCCGGCTCCTCCCCCTACGCCGACGTCTCACGTCAGCATGGTGTGCGACCCAGACGAAGCGTGAGTATTGCTTGTCTGGTCACGCGATTCCTGCACTGGATTGTGCTCCATGTTTTTATGCTTTCCCTTTTCCCACTTTTGTGAGTACCCAGTTTTTATATTTTTGCTTTTTATTATAAGAAATCTCAGGCACTAGGCTTTTTTTTGTTGTTTTTACTAGATCCCCGATCTGAGGAGGGCTGCATCGGTGGAGCATTCCTGACACATTTTAACTTCACTGTGCTTCTTGTCTTTGGATTTCTGAGTGCTGGAAGTGATTGCATTTTTGCTCACCCAGGTATAAGCTGGGCCGCGCATGCATGTGCACTAGAGCTGTAACGTCACAAGTGGTTCGGAGTGCCCTAGTGGCATCTGTATTGCACATGTGATAGGCAGCAAAGGATGGGGGGCAGCTCAGCTTGGGCAGTTAATGGAGTAGTTTCTTTGCAAACCAGTGGTACAAGTCGCAGCAAGTATTGAGAGGCCACGCCACACGATTTCTTGTGCGGGTGGGGGGTACTGGCAGATTTAAAGCGGGAGTCACTGCAAATTTGAATTTTTTTTTAAAAGTCAGCAGCTACAAATACTGAAGCTGCTGACTTTTAAAATAAGGACACTCACCTGTCACAGGGTCCAGTGATGTCTGCACCCGAGGCTGAACTGTCCCTCAGTCCTCGGATGCTGCCGCCGCCCTCTTCGGTATGGGAATCAGGAAATGAAGCCTTGCAGCTTCACTTCCTGGTTCCCTACTGCGCATGCGCGAGTCGTGCAGCACAATCAGAATGGTCCCTGCTGTCTCTGGGACCCGTATGGGACAGGAAGAGGCAGTCTATGCCCGGAAGTGGGTGCCAATACCTGTCTTAGACAGGTATCTGCACCCCCCCCCCCCTGAAAGGTGCAAATGTAACACTGGAGGGGGGAGGGTTCCCACAAAAATTGAACCTCCGCTTTAAGAGGAAATCTCCTTGGGTAGCAAGCACACTGGTACTTTTGCCCCGTACACACTGTCGGACATTCTGGCCACAATCTGATGTTTTTTTCCGACGGATTTTGTCCAAAACTGGTGTTGCGCACACACGGTCAGACAAAGTTGTCGGAAAAGCCGATCGTTCCGAACGAGGTCAGTAGCCAATAGCTTTAGTCTCCCATATTTCTTCTGAGCGTGCGTGGCACTTTGTGCATCGGAATTCTCTACACACGATCGGAAAAAGTCTGATCGGATTTTGTTGTCGGAAGATTTTAGATCCTCTCAAATTTTTTCCGTCGGTCATTCCGACTGAAAAAGCCCGCTAGAGCCCACACACGATCGGATTTTCCGACAACATAATCTGATCAGACTTTTTTCATCGGAATATCCGACCGTGTGTATGGGGCATTTAAGGTAGAGTGCAACGTATCTCATGGGAGTCAGTTTGTTTAGTGCAGTTTTGACTCCTCCCACCTATCCAGGTCCTTTGTGGAAATGACGGAATTCCCATCTGCTGTTGCTGGGATACAGCAGCAGCTTTCTGTAATACTTGCCAGCTTGGATCACCTTAATTTCCCTCCCTATTGATAGAAGTGGACTCTGAATCTACTTTTGAAGAACCACCGGGTCAGAGTTTATCTCCGACCCAAAAAGCCTTTGTGAGTTTTCTCGGAAGTCGCCTGGACCAATTTAACCACTTGCGGACCAGCCTTCACAGTTTTACTGCGGCAGAATGGCAAGTCTGGGCAACACAACGTTATGTAATGTTGCTTCGCCCTGTGGCCACTAGGGGCGCTCGCCCCCCAGAGCCAATGCATGTGCACCGCCGGGCTCCAACGATCGCTCGTGACATATCGAGAACCGGGATCTGTGTGTGTAAATGCACAGATCCTGGTTCTCTAAGGGGAGAAGAGACAGATCGTGTGTTCATACAAAGTATGAACAGCATTCTGTCATCTCCCCTAGACAGTCCCATCCCCCCTTCAGTTGGAACACACACTAGGGAACACAGTTAATCCCTTGATCGCCTCCTAGTGTTAACCCCTTCCCTGCCAGTGAAATTTTTACAGTAATCAGTGCATTTTTATAGCACTGATTGCTGTATAAATGCCAATGGTCCCAAAAATGTGTTCGCCGTAATGTCGCAGTCCCAATTAAAAATCGCATTGCTAGTAAAAAAATTTTACAAATCTATCCCCTATTTTGTAGACGCTATAAACTATAGACGCTAAAACCAATCAATATATGCTTATTGTGATTTTTATTACCAAAAATATGTAGAATACGTATCAGCCTAAACTGAGAAAAAATTAGCTTTTTTAAAAAAAAAAAATGGGGCTATTTATTATAGCAAAAAGTACAAAATGGTGTGTTTTTTTTTTTTTCGCTCTCTTGTTTATAGCGCAAAAAATAAAAACTGCCGAGATGATCAAATGCCACCAAAAGAAAGCTCTATTTTTGGTTAACCACTTCAGCCCCGGACCAATTGTCAGCTTAAGGACTAGAGGTCTTTTTTCAATTTCGCACTGCACTACTTTAACTGGTAATTGTGCGGTCATGCAATGTTGTAACCAAACGAAATTTGCGTCCTTTTCTTCCCACAAATAGAGCTTTCTTTTGATGGTATTTGATTGCCTCTGTGATTTTTATTTTTTTGCGTTATAAACGGAAAAAGACCGCAAATTTTGAAAAAAAAAAAAGATATTTTCTACTTTTTGTTATAAAAAAAATCAAATAAACTCAATTTTTGTCAAACATTTGGGCCAAAATGTATTCAGCCACATGTCTTTAGTAAAAAAAATGCCAATAAGCGTATATTGGTTTGCGCAAAAGTTATAGCGTCTACAAACTAGAGTACATTTTCTGGAATTTACACCGCTTTTAATTTATGACTGCCCATCTCATTTCTTGAGGTGCTAAAATGGCAGCAAAGTAGACACCCCAAGCTATTTGCTGAGAGGCATGTTGAGCCCATTGAATATTTTTTTTTTTTAGTCCCAAGTGATTGAATAAAGACAAAAAAAAAAAAAAAAACTAAATGATATATTGCTCACACATGCCATGGTTATATGTGGAATTGCACCCCAAAATACATTTTCCTGCTTCTCCTGAGTACGGGGATGCCACATGTGTGGGACTTTTTGGCAGCCTAGCCGTGTACGGCACTCCGAAAACCAATCACCGCCTTCAGGATTTCTAAGGGTGCAAATTTTTGATTTCACTCCTCACTACCTATCACAGTTTCGAAGGCCATAAAATGCCAAAATAGCACAAACCCCCCCCAAATGACCCCATTTTGGAAAGTAGACACCCCAAGCTATTTGTTGAGAGGCATGGTGAGTATTTTACAGCTCTCATGTGTTTTTGAAAATGAAGAAAGTAAAGAAAAAAAATTTTTTTTTTTTTTTCAAAACTTTGTGACAAAAAGCGAGTTCTGCAAAATACTCACCATACCTCTCAGCAAATAGCTTGGGTGTCTACTTTCCAAAATGGGGTCATTTGGAGGTGGTTTGTGCCATCTGGGTATTCCATGGCCTCCGAAACTGTGATTGGCAGTGAGGAAGGCGGTGCTTGGTTTTTTGGGTCCCGTACGCAGCTAGGCTCCCAAAAAGTCCCACACATGTGGTATCCCTGTACTCAGGAGAAGCAACAGAATGTATTTTGGGGTGTATTTCCACATATGCCCATGACATGTTAGAGCAATATATCATTTAGTGACAACTTTTTGTAAAAAAAAAAAAAATATATATATATATATATATATATATATATATTTTTTATTTTTTTTTTTTTTCATTATTCACTCTCTTGGGACAAAAAAAAAAAATATTGCTCTCAGCAAATAGCTTGGGGTGTCTACTTTCCAAAATGGGGTTATTTGGGGGGGGGGGGGGGGGGGGTGGGGGGGGGGGCGGCTTTGAACTGTCCTGGCATTTTATGCACTACATTTAGAAGCTTATGTCACCCACCCAACATATTTTTTTTTTTTGCAAGAAAATTACGTTGAACCCCCAAACACTATATATATTGTTAAAGCAAAGGCCCTACAGAATAAAATGGTGGGTGTTGCATTTTTTTTTTCCACACAGTATTTGCGCAACGATTTTTCAAACGCATTTTTTGTGGAAAAAATACACTTTGTTTTATTTTAATGCACTAAAACACACTATATTGCTCAAATTTTTGATGAAATAAAAAATATGATCTTAGGCCGAGTACATGGATACCAAACACGACATGCTTTAAAATTGCGCACAAACACGCAGTGGCGACAAACTACATACATTTTTAAAAGCCTTTACAGGTTACCACATTAGATTCACGGAGGAGTTCTACTGCTAAAATTATTGCCCTCGATCTGACCTTCGCGGTGATACCTCACATGCATGGTGCAATTGCTGTTTACATATGACGCCAGACCAACGCTTGTGTTCGCCTTTGCGCAAGAGAAGGGGGGGCAGGGGTGCTTTTTTTATTTTTTTTATTTAGCTTTTTTATTTAATTTTTAACATGGAACAGTTCCTTCCATTTTTTTTTCTTAGTTATCATTTTTATTGTTATCGCAGGGAATGTAAATATCCCCTATGATAGCAATAGGCAGTGACAGGTACTCTTTTTTTGAAAAAATTGGTGTCTATTAGACCCTAGATCTTTCCTCTGCCCTCAAAGCATCTGACCACACCAAGATCGGTGTGATAAAACGCTTTCCCAATGGCGCGGTTTATATCCGGGAGGGGGGACATTCCCTCCCACTGCTTGTAAAAGCAGTCTAGAGGCTAATTACCCGCTAGAATTGCTTTTACATGAAAGCTGATCACTGGCTGAAAAGAATGATACCAAAATGATACCTAAACCTGCAGGCATCATTCTGGTATAACCATTCAAAGTCCAGCAACATACTGGACATATATTGTAATATTTTTTTCTTCTTTCATGCAGCCTCTTTGCTGAACGAAAAAAAAGAGATTGATTGGTGGGTATGCCCACCATTAGAATACCTCCCTTCATCCACCCACTTCTAATGATGGGCATACATGCACCATTTATGTATGCCGAAGCATGGGGGCATCCTCCCGCAAAATCAGACTTTTCCACGGGCAAGCCGCCGTCGGAATTTCGACCGTATGTACGTGGCATTAGGAGCAAATCGCTCCTCCGCCCCTGCTGCCCCCATGCTTCGGCATATATGCTCTTTTTTTTAACTGTGGTGGTGAAATCACCTCCTACAGCGCTGGAGTCGTGGCTTTATGTATCGTGGGAGCAAACGCTGTTGCTGTCAAGATAATTAAATCCACGCTGCAACTGAATGGCGCACCTGAAAACAAAAAAATGGTTAACAATAAAAGACCGTAAACAAAATTACATACCTGAAAAGCAAGCATAATAAAACATTGCAGAATAGAATAGAGTAAAAAAGAGCAACAATAGAGAGAGAATAGAGAGAGAGAGAACAATAAAACGACAACTATTTTTGTTTTTTTTATTTTATATTTTTTTTGGGGGGGGGGGGGGTTGTACTTTTTTTTTTTTTTTTTTTTTTACACTTTTTTTTTTAAACTATAACTATAATTTTAACTGTAACGGTCGGGTCTCAAAATGCGATGTCATTCTTGAGACCCTGTGAAAGCGTATCATAGCCTGTGAAATGCTGTACCGTACGCTAATACCTCACTAGTGAGTGGTAGCGTTCAAAACATTCACCAATGCAGAGACCAGGATTGTCAGGTCAGCGTGGACAATAACGGGTGTCAAGCCTACATCCATGCTTGCTACAGACACGACATCTTTTTTGGGGGGCTCGTTGGGTAGGGGTACTCTGGAGGACATAAGAATAATGCCTCTCATACAGCCGGCTAACTGCATTTGGTTGGGAATGGTGAGGTGCAGAACCGTCTGGAAACAGAAGGTCTGTGACAACCTCTTCCTGGAATTCAAGGAAGGGTAAAGTCCCGCCTGAAGCTCTGTATAGCACATGAGCATTCAGAAAAGCCAATTGGAACAAATAAATAGACACTTTTTTGTACCAGCGCCTAGCCTTACGGGCAACTAGATACGGCGCCAACATCTGGTCGTTGAGGTCCACCCCTCCCATATTTTGGTTATACTCGTGGACACAGAGGGGTTTCGTCACAACACCAGCCGCCGTACGAATTTGGACTGTCGTGTCTGCATGAAGGGAGGTAAGAACGAAAACATTCTTATTATCCCTCCACTTCACAGCGAGCAAATTATTACACTTGAAGCAGGCTCTCTCCCCCAGCCTAAGAGGGGAATCTACAAGCCGCTGGGGAAAGTTCCGGCGATTAGGTCGCACGGTGCCACATGCTCCAATCTGCTGATCAAACAAGTGACTAAACAGTGGCACGCTCGTGTAATAATTGTCCACGTACAAGTGGTACCCCTTTCCGAATAAGGATGACACCAAGTTCCACACTATCTTGCCAGTGCTCTCTATGTAATCTGGACAGTTCTCCGGCTCTACGTAACTATCTTTTCCCTCATAAACCGAAAAGCTCCACGTATAGCCTGTTTCCCTGTCACAGAGCTTGTAGAGCTTGACCCCGTATCTGGCACGCTTGCTGGGAAGGTACTGTTTGAAAGACAAGTGGCCAGAAAACTTAATCAGGGACTCGTCAACGCAGACAACTTGATTGGGAGAAAACAAGGCTGCAAAACGTTGGTTGAAGTGGTTTATGAGGGGCCGAATTTTGTAGAGCCGCTCAAATTCAGGGTCTCCACGAGGACGACAGAGTTCATTGTCACTGAAGTGCATGAACCGCAAGATCTGTTCGTATTGTGCCCTGGACATGGAGCGGGAGAACACGGGCATATGGTGGACTGGTGAGGTGGACCAATAAGTCCTCAGAGTCGGGAATTTATGTGTGCCCATGTTGAGGGAAAGGCCCAGAAAGGACTTAAATTCGGAAACCGTAATTGGTTTCCAATCTCTGGCAAGGGAAAGCAACTGGGGATTAGCGGCGATGTATTGACCAGCGTATATATTACTTTGGTCCACAATAGATCTATAGAGATCTTCCGTGCAAAACAGCGATAAAAAATCGGATGGCTTAAAATCAGCTGTTTCCACCTGAATACCAGGTTGGCCAGTGAATGGGGGAAGTACGGGTTCTGCAGAAGTGGTGGGCACCCAATCAGGATTGGCAAATTCTGCAGGAAGGGCACTATGTGATCAACAGGCCTGCCTTTGTCTTCTTCTTGGTGGCAGCGGGACACTACTTGTGCTTGCCACCTCGCCAGCTTGAACTGCACTTATGGGACTCGCCACGTCACCAAGTGTTACTGAAGTGCTGGATGTACGTCCAGGGTGTACTAGGCCGCTGGTGCTTGCCAGTTCACCAGAAGGAATAGCGGCGCTAGTACTTCTCTGCTCCATACGAGAGACCTGCGGTTCCTGCACCTCAACAACAGCAGAAGATCGGGATCGGGTACGCCTGACCTTAGCAGGGACCACACCTCTGTCGCCAGCGCTATCTGTCATTGAGCCGCTGTCGTCTACTGGATCGTATTCCGAGCCTGATTCTGACAGATGAGTGACCTCCTCTTCACTATCTGACATACTCAAAGTAGGCCTGTTCACTAGTGTACTTTTGATTTGCCATTTTGGGCTCTAAATTTAGTAGTACACTAGTGAGATTCACAGGTAAAAAAGCTCCTAGGCTGTCAGCGACTGAATCAAAACGCTACCAAAAAAAACTGTTAGCGATCGCAGGGATCAGGCCTGACTCTGCGAACGCTGCAGTTATGTGTGCTTAGTGTTTTGTAAGTGACAGTGATCGATCGATACTGCACTTGGGTGGGCTGGGCGGAGGGGGAAAACGCAGGTGCTAGCGGGTATCTGGGCTGATCCCGCTAACAATGCGTTCTTTGGAACCCTAAACTGCGGGGACGCTAGTATAGATCTGATCAGATATTGATCTGTTCAGATACTATACCACTAAGGGAGGTGTATGCTTTGCGCTTGGGTGTTTGCGGTACTGGCACTAACCTGGGGCGACGCAGACCTTATTTGACCCTAAAACCTAATTGATATCACCCGCCGGGCGATCAGGGGATTAAACCGTTATTGGGTAATGGCGGGTGCCCTGACAGTATAAAAAACAAACTAACCAGCGTCACCCGTTACCGTTATACGGTGATCACTGGTGAAAGGGTTAACTAGGGCCAATCAGGGGGTTAAAACCTTTATTAGGTAATATATGGGGGTACCTCGCTTTGGCCAAGCTCCCCTCTCTCCTGATTGACCGACTTTGACAGCAGTGGGAGCCAATGGTGTATGCCCTCTGGTCCAGGTGCTTTAGCCACCTTTTTTCTGTCTAAATATTTCTGGACCATATAAATTTTCACATAGTGGATCGTTTAGGGCTGTGTCAATATCATCCCCATTATGGACATTGGCTCCCCATGCTACTTTTGTATACACAGAACTGAAGAATGTATTTAATACATTTGCCTTCTTTGTCCCCAGTCACCCGCTCTAGATTAGATTATTTTTTAAAGGGCCTAAATGCTCAGACCTGACCCTTTCTTTTGACTTGGTTCTAAAGCCTTAAAGTAATACTAAATTCTTGTTTTTATTTTATTTATTTATTTATTTTTTTTAATAACAAGCATGCTATTTTTACCTGCACTGTTTTTAATGGTTTTGCACAGAGCAGCAAAAATCCTCTTGAGTACCTCACAGGCGCTCCTTGCAGTTTTCTATGGGGGGCAACCGAGCTGCAGCTCTGTGTCCATTAAGACAAGGAGCCACGGTTTGGCCCCATCCTCTAGCTCTCTTCATTGGCTAACTGATTTTTACAGCAGCGGTAGCCAATGACGTCGCCTCTGTGTCTCACCCAATGAGGAGAGAGAGTCCCGGATGGCCAAGGCACTCGTGCACATCGCTGGATCAAGATGGGGCTCAGGTAAGTATAAGGGGGCTGTGACACACAGAAGGTTTTTTATATCCATTAAGATAAAAAAAAACTCCTGCCCTTACAACCACTTTAAAGTGATTGTAAAGTGAAAATATTTTTTTATTTTAATGCATTCTATGCATTAAGATAAAAAAACCTGTGTGCAGCAGTTGCCCTAGCACCCCCCTAATACTTACCTGAGCCCCATCTCTCTCCAGCGATGTCCACTAATGCCGCGGCTGTCTGGGACTCTCCTCCTGATTGGCTGACTGACAGTGTGGCGCCATTGGCTCCTGCTGCTGGCAATCAAAGTCAGCGAATCAGGAAAGAGAGGGAGCAGGGCCGTACCAGGGCTCCATGTCTGAATGGACACGGGGAGCTGTGACTAGCAAGCTGCTTGCTGTGGGGGCACTCAACAAGAGGGAGGGGCCACATAGGGACCCAAGAAGAGGAGGATATGGGCTGCCCTGTGCAAAACCACTGCACAGAGCAGGTAAGTATAATATTTGTGTTACTTATAGAGTAAAAGAAAACAAGACTTTACAATCACTAAGGTTTTTACCTTAAAGTGGTAGTAAACCCAATAAAAATAAAAAATAAATAAATAAAAAAACAATCTGCAAGACAAAGGCATAATGAGCTAGCATATCTCCTAAACCATTCAAGTTTAGAAGATATCCAGGTTGGCTACAGGTAAGCCTTATTATAGGCTTTCCTGTAGCAAAGAGGGTGTTGTAAGGGTTTACAACCACTTCAATGTATTCTTCTTTAATCGTACACCACAGAACACAGAGCCATAGTAATTACTATGTGTGTTCAGCTTCAGGTGCTGGACACTGGCACACCCTAAACAGGAAGTTGCTTCCCTATATAACCCCTCCCATACCAGGAGCATCTCAGTTTTTTCGTCAGTTTCTAAGGTGTTGGTCACGAGTGAAGATGTGCTTTGCTGAGCTCCACTGGAGCAATTCTTGCTGGGACTAGCTATGCAGCCAGATCCATTCAGAGTCTCTTTTAGGCCAAATTGAATGGTGCCCGGGCCTCGTATCTGAAGAAACGAGGTTTTGCTTTTATGCGCTTCTCTTTTTAGAGAGCTGGACCCCGGGATACAGTACTTTTGGTATTAAAGGGTCACTAAAGGAAATATTTTTTTTTAAAAATAACAAACATGCTATTTTTACCTCCACTGTGCAGCTCGTTTTGCACAGAGTGGCCCCGAACCTGGTCTTCTGGGGTCCCTCGGCGGCTGTCTCGGCTCCCTCCCGCAAGGACTCCACAACTTCATGCGAGCTCCCTCGCATGGTGTGGAGTGCTTGTGGGCGCGCTCCCGTGATACAGCTGGTGGCCGTAGCCACTCACTATATCACTCGGCCCGCCCCCCCTTGTTTACCTTTACAACCCCTTTAACCACCATAAAGTTTTACTGGTGGGGTGATATTACAGGTCTAGGATTGTGGGTTCCTCGAGGGTCCCCGGCTCCTGAAGGTTTGTTTACAGAACCCACCGTGAAGGGTCAAGATTGGGTCTGTTGGTTTTACCACAGAAAACCCTGTGGCGGGAAAGGTAAGTTAAAGTAATTTTTTAATTTTCTTATGAAATGTCTCCTTTAAAAAAGTAAATGTTGTCATGCCTGAGAGTCACCACTGGTCAGCGATCACGCTGTGTCACATAAGCAGCAGACTTTTTTTTCCTCCGGCCAGCAGGCAGACCTCCGGTAAGTTTTAGGGGCTTCCTCCAGACACCCCCACCTGGGCTGAACTCTTCCCCTCTTCGTGAGGCTGAGTATATAGGAGAACTGAAAACGATCGGCAATGCCATTTTCTTTCACCGCCCCTACTCGGCGGCGACTTCCAGGTCTCCTCCACGCCATCCCTCCCTCACTCACAAGCCGATCCGGTCAGATCAGAGGCCCGAGCTTGCACAGGAAAACTTTTTTTAAAAGCGAAAAGAGGGGGGACGCAATGCGAGGTAGTGCGGGGCTTAGCATGGCGAGGGCGTCCTCCAATGCAAAGTGTGTTTAAAAAAAAAAAAAAAAAAAACCCTATTTGTGCGGGCTGTAAAATTGTCAGAGAGACATAACAGCAAAGAGGAGCATGAAAGAGGTTTTGGCGACAGGCATTTCCTATTTGACACATTTACTATTTGCATCAGGCTGAGCGTTAATAGCAGGGGCAGTGGCTATTGCTGACTGTTGCTCAAGCAGTGGATGCGATTTCTTCTGGTAGTACCTCTGCTTTGTGCATCGGGCTAAGGTCAGGTTGAAACACACCCCAAAAAAGAGCTAAAAGGGGGGTCTCCCTCAAGCTCTGGAAAGCCGAAATTTAACGGTTTGGCTATTGAGACCCACACTCTGAAGAAACATGGGCTGTCATGTTCAGTGGTTTCTATCTTGGTTAATGCAAGGGAGCCAGCCTCCGTAATTATATATTATGGAGTCTGGGAAGAATATGTCTCCTGGTGTGAAATCAGGGGTTGCACCCCAGGAAATAGGTCAAAGGTAGAATCCTTGACTTTCTGCAGATGGGGTGAGAAATAAAGCTGGCCTCGAGTGCTTTCTAAGGACAGGTCTAGGCCTTATCAGTATTTTTTCAATGACCACTTGCTTCGCTTTCTTTGGTTCGTTACTTTATTCAGGGGGTAACACAGCTTAATGCCCGGTTAGGTCACCCCTCAACCCTTGGGACTTGAATTTAGTTTTTAGCGGCATTACAAAACCGCCTTTTTTTGGACCGATACGACATATTCCCTTGGTCCTTTTTTGACAAGGAAACTATTTTTTCTGGTAACCATATCTGCTGCAAGAAGGGTATCGGAATTGGCTGCTTTTTCTTGTAAGCTATATTTTTGTTCACAAGGATAAGGTAGTATGGCATTCTCATCCTAACTTTTTACTGAAGGTAGTATCAGGTTTTTATCTAAACCAGGATATTGTTCTATCTTAATTTTTTCCAGAACCCTGTTCTGTGGAAGAAAATTCACTACATTCTCTTGATGTGGTGAGAGCAGTCTACTTAAAGACGACTGCTCAGATTCGGAAAACGGATGTTTTGTTCGTATTGCCTGAAGGTCCTAAAAGAGGACAGGCAGCTTGGAAATCCCACATAGTAATTACAATGGCTCTGTGTTCCGTGATGTACGATTAAAGAAAATAGGATTTTTATAACAGCTTACCTGTAAAATCCTTTACTTTTTGAAGTACATCACGGGACACAGAGGTCCCGCCCCTCTTTCTAGTATACACGTATATTGCTTTTCTACAAAACTGAGATGCTTCCGGTATGGGAGGAGTTGTATAGGGAGGCAACTTCCTGTTTAGGGTGTGCCAGTGTCCGGCACCTGAAGGTGGACTTTAACTAACATAGTATTTACTATGGCTCTGTGTCCCGAGATGTACTTAAAAAGAAAAGGATTTTACAGGTAAGCTATTATAAAATCATATTTCTGTATTCAGGTGAAAATCCTTCTGTGCTGCAGAATTCCCCCCAGCCCCCCCCTTTATACTTATCTGAGATCGATCCAATCTAGCGATCTGAACGAGAGCAGCGGCTCTCGCTGCTGTCTCCGTCCTCCCTGGGCAGATTGATGGCTCCCACTGCTGTGTCAATAAAATGCTGTGCTGAGCTGCTCACATGGGTGCCTTTCCATGGGGACACTTGCCGAGGAGGAGAAGCCTGGAGCGCCATTGGGGGACCCCAGAAGAAGATCAGGACTGCTCAATATACCATGTTTGGTGTTTGAATTAAAATGAAGGTTTATTGTCACTTTAATCCCAGCTCAGAAGTTGTAATTTCTGGGCCTGGCCCTAGATGACATCCAGGCAAGAGTCATTTTCCTTTCAGACACATGTCTTGTTCTGAGGGTGCTGACAACTCCCTTGATTTGTCTTTGTGCAAACATCCTTCCCACAACCCTCATCCAGTTTCATTCCAGGGCCCTGCAATAGTATCTCTTGGTTACAGGAGAATGCAGAGGTTTGACTCCCTGATGCCGTTACCTCCCAGCACAAGACTGTCTCTGGATAGACTGGTGGATCTCTTTATAGATGCTCGAGTTGGGAAAATCCTTTATTCGTCTCTTGTGAAGGATCCAGATGATCGATGGCAGCCTGGTGGTCTGTGGAGTTCTGGACAATTTTATTGTTCAGGGAGCTTTATAATCGTAGAAGGGCTCATCAACATTTTAGAATTCAGGACCATTTGCCTTGCCCTGATACATTGGTCAGTGCAGCAGAAGGGCCTCTCTGTGAGGGATTGGTTCGGCAATGTCAGTTTTAGTGTACAATACAGTAAATCATCAAAGGGATACCAGAAGTCAGGTGGGCCAGGGGGACGTAGATCTTATCCTGTCATGAGCTGGAATTCATGTTTGTGCACTGTCCATCGTCCACATTCCAGGTGTAGAAAATTGGCAGAAAAAAGATGAAAACGTGGGGGCAGAGGTTGGTAAGGTCATACAGACACCATTTATTGGTAAGCAGCAAACTTACTGTTAAAAAAACAAACAACAAAAAAAAAAAAACCGAAGACAATATGCTGGGGAGACCCAGTATGGAAGGTACACAGCAGTTGAAACAGGAGGCAGCCTGTAATACTGTAGGAATAGAAAGAGAACCAGCAAACATAGCCACAAGGATGGATTGGAACAGTGGCATCTGTGCCGCAAGCGGGAGCTCCAGCTGTCAAACTGGAGCTGTAATGTTGGAAGTGGCTGGGTACAAGGGGGAGGGGGATCCAATGCTTTTCAGGTGTCCCACCCCCTTTGTCAAGCAGTTGAAGATGACTGTGGATAATCAGCAATCTGAATTCACTCTTTGTGCTACCTGAATGTCTAAGGAAAGGTTAAGCAACTGTCTTCTTCTGACTCATCAGACCATGAGTCTGGCTTTACTGCTGCAGGTTTGAACCAGTCTGAGGGTCCTGGTGACTCGATTCCTGATCCCTCTGACAGCAAGGATGAGTCCACTGTGGCTTTCGCCACACGAGAGGGTGCCAGCCACCCGTATTCCCATCATGCCAGTGCAGGAAGCCTTAAAAGTTGAAGATGCGCGCAAGCTGCCACAAGCAGCTAAGGTCTTTCCTTATCCGACATATTTTGATAAATTTATTTACAAGGATTGGCAATGACCTAAGTTTTTTGGTTGGCCCGAAACGCTTTTTCGTGCATTATCCTTTTTAAGAAACCTTTTTGAAAAATTGTACCTCCCCACCGGCTGCAGACTCCTCCATTGCAGGGTTGAATAAGGCAACCCTAATACCAGTAGTGAAGTCTCCATCATTTAAAGTGGATGTAAACCCAAAACATTTTTAATTTTATTTTTTGATGTTATAATGTAGATAATAAGATTTCCTTTCATTTGAGCCCAGTCTTGCCACACAGATTTACTCCAGGCCTGAGCAATCCTCTTTTATTGTTCAGTTAGAGAAATCTTGATAAAGTCTTGAAAACTTTGTCAAAAACGCCCCCTTGCTGTGAGTGACAGGTGAGTTGCATATCTCATGCACTAGCCTGAGACAGGTTATCATCAGATCACTGGATGTTCTACTCTGCCCAGCTCTGAGTACATACATGTCCCCTAAATCACTTGTCTGTCTATAGTCTGCTGACTGTTCACTGCATCCCATGATGAGAAACATCCAGTCAAAACACAGTAAAGCTGGGAGAGCTGGAGGGGAGGGGAGGGGGATGTAAATTGTGAACTTTTTACACAGGATGTGCCTGTCTCAGGCTAGTGCATGATATGTAAATCACCTGTCACTCACAGCTAGGGGGCGTTTTTGACAAACTTTTCAAGACTTTGTCAAGATTTCTCTAACTGAACAATAAAAGAGGATTGCTCAGGCCTCGAGTAAATCTGTGTGGCAAGACTGGGCTCAAATGAAAGGAAATCTTAATCCACATGAGGGTTACTGCTGCCTCAGTTAGTGGCCAGTTGTGGCCACATCTCTGGTGTCTTAGACTCTCACTGGATTGGGGGCTAATTTCCTGCAACACAGCTTGGGTGGGGACAAAGTTCCTCTGGCTTATATAGAACTGGCAGACCAGATGGTTCAGGGTCTCAGGTACAAGTGTGATGCGTCCTTCAATGCAGCCCTGTTACGTTCCAAGTTCTCTGTTTTAGCAGTGGTGCTTTTATGTGTACTTTGGCTCTGGTGTTGGTCTGTGGACCAGATGTCTAAAAAGGTTCTTGTGAATTTGCCCTTCCAAGGTGATTGGTTTGGTTTTTAGAGCCAAATCATTAAGAATCTCACCAGGGGGAAGAGTTCTTTCCTTCCACAGTCCAGAAAGGGGAAGCAACCTCAGCGAAAATTAGATCCTTCATTTCCTGTTCACTAGAAGCTTTTTTTCATCCCTCAACATCCTCAAAGGCAGCAAACCTTTCAAGACCCCCTCTGGAGGTGCCAAGCAGCCCTGAGCTAACAAGCCCATTAAGCCCATAGACTTGGCTTTTCCCCACCTATCTCCTGGGTCGGGGGTGGTCTTCGCTTGTTTGTGGCCCACGAGGACCTCACTACTTTCCGACAAATGGGTCCACAAGCTGATTTTGTTTTTGTTACAAAATATTGTTACGTTCCTGTCCACCAGAGAGGTTTCCTTTCAATCATTGTGTCTCCTAATCTTGCCTGCAGACTCTTTATGGGGTGGTGCAGGACCTGCTGTCCCAGGGGTTGACTGTTCTGGTCCTGGTTTTTAAAAGGTTTCGGGGGGTTTCCTCCAACCTATTTAAGGTACCCTAGAAGAAAAGAAAGGGTCCCTGTTTCTAGACCTCAAAGCTCTGAATTGCTACGTGAGGGTGCAAAAATTCAAGATGGAATCCATGCAGTCCTCCCTCCGCCCTCCTCATGCAGGTTCTGGGCCGTATGCGAAGTGCCACACAAGGGTCCTGCAGATAGAATTCTTGTCCAAGTTGGGAAGTCCCCTTCATCTTTGGCCGCCCAGATTTGCCTGGATCCAAAAACCAGAGTATCTCTAATTTGGTGGCTGTGGTCCCTTTTGCCCTTCGAGCAGAAATGTAGTTTCTTCCTGTACATTGAACAGTGATCACGATGGACGCCAGCCTCTCTGGCTGGTGGTGAGTTCTAGGGTCGTACTTGACCCATGGTCGCTGGAGGAATCTTTACTACTGGCCAGGTTCTGCAACTTCAGGCCATGGCTGACATTGTTTTTTTTCAAGGGCGTGTAGTTAGGATCCAGTCAGACAATGCCACAGGGGTGGCATGTACCAACCACCAAGGCAGAAGGGTGGCAGCGGCACTTGAGACCTCACTCATTACCTGCTGGGTGGAACGTCACATTTTTTGGCTCTGTCCTCCATACACATTTCAACTATGGAAAATTGGCAGGCGGACTACCTCAGCCAGCAGACGGTGGATCAAGGAAAGTGGTCTATGCACCCGGATGTGTTTAGTCAGATCTGCCTATTGTGGGCACTCTGAATGTGGCCCTTCTGGCTTCTACCAGTCTTCTGCACAGAGTTAAGGTCAAATGCTTTGCCGACTCTGATATCACTGATCTTCCACTCTTCTTCGTTTTTTGTCTTTGATGACTTGGCTATTGAAAGCTAGGTCCTGAGGAACAGGGTTTGTCAGGATTGGTGTTTCCTACTATACTAAAGGTGCATCCATGATCTTAATCTTTGGCCTTGATTTTGTTTTTTCTTCGCAGAGAAAAAGCTTGCCTTTAGTGCCGTTAAGGGTCAAGTTTTTGCCCCTGGGATTTTCTCTGTGTCCCCTGGCCATGCACTCCTTGATTCATACTTGCTTTCAAGGGGTTTGACACGTGGCTCCTCCAGCATCCTCTCCTATACCGCCGTGGGATTTGAATTTGGTCCTTTCAATCCTTCAGAAGCCTCCGTTTGAGAACATTCGGGATCTCACTTTGCTTACGCTCTCTCAGAAGGTTGCCTTTTTAGTGTCTATTAAATTATAAATCTTCTAAGAATCTGGTGCTAAATCCTGTAGTAATAGTATTTCAGCAATTGCATATCTTAGTCTGGGGGTTGTGATCCACAGCTGCTAAAGAGAGACAGAAATATCCAACAAACAAGTGCTTGTGACCCACTACTAGGGTTATACCGATACCGAGCATTTGCACAAGTACTTGTACTCGTGCAAATTCTCCGATGCCTGATCTGATACCTAGGCAGTCGGGGGATGATCAGTGCGGTGGGGGGGGGAGGTTGGGGGTTACAAACACCGATCTCCCTGTATAGCTTTCAATATAGCAGCTCGCACCAAAGCCCCCCCCCCCCCCCCAACAGGGCTGATGATAAAAAAAAAAAGAATAATACATTTTTTTTTTAAGAATTGTAATAAATACTTAAAAGTCAAAATTGTAAAAAAGAGTAAAATATAAAAAAAAACACACCGTCCACTCCCCCCCCCCCCCACACACCCCCACAAGAAAGCTGTCACATGATATTAAAAAAAAAAAAAGTATCGGTATCGGCGAGTACTTGAAAATAAATATCGGTACTTGAACTTGATCTTAAGTGGTATCGGTGCAACCCTATACACTACCATCCACCTGGTGCTAATTAACCAACAATTTGTCCAAGGCAAGGCCAATATAATGTGGGATAAAGTAAGGTAACATCAGCTTAAAATGTATCAAAACCGATTTTTATCAAAATCCACAAAGTCATTAATTTGGTTCTCAGTCATTTTTTATTTTTTTGGGACATGTTAGGAATTTATTTGTGCATATTTTTTTTTTTTTTTGATGGCACACCACACCAACTGAACTCGATCGCTTCCTGTAACCATCAATGAGTTTCTTAAACCTCTCAACTTTCATTTTGGACCACTGTTCTTTGGCCAACTGCTCCAGGTCTATCATATTGGAAGGGTTCCTTTTCCCAAATGCTGTTTTGAGATCTCTCCATGAGATGTTCTATGGGATTTAGATCTGGACTCATTGCTTGCCAGTTCAGTACTCTCCAGCTCTTTGTCTAAAACCATTTCTGGGTGCTTTTTGACTTGTGCTTTGGGTCATTGTCCTGCTGTAAGACCCAAGACCTCTACATTGCACCCCAGAATTTTTTGTTAGTCTTCAGATTTCATAAATGTACATGGTCAAGACATGCAGAGCCTGAAGTAGCACAGCAATCCTAAAACATCAGTGAATCTCCGCCATACTTGACTGTAAGGACTGTATTCTTTAAAGGCCTCATTTTCTGAAAACATAGAATGGTGGGCTTTACCAAAAAGCTATACTTTTGTTTCGTCTGTCCACAGCACATTGTCCAAAAAGGAAAAATCTGGCTTTTAGGTTAGTGTCAGCAGTGGGGTTCTCCTGGATCTCCTACCATAGCTTCCCTTTTCATTCAGATGGCAATGTATAGTGCAGGGTGACACAGTTGTAACCTGTGCCTGAAGGTCAGTTTGAATTTGTCTCGAAGTTGATCAAGGTTCTTTATCATACCATTTGAACAATTCTTTGTTGCAATCTTTAATCCAATTTTTCTCTTTCGTCCACGTCCAGGGAGATTAGCTACAGTGCAATGGGCTTTAAACTTCTTTTTGACATAGTTGCACAAAGTGTACACAGGAACATTAGGATCTCTGGAGATGGACTTGTAACCTTGAGATCGTCCATGTTTTTCCACAATTTTTGTTCAATCTTCAGACAATTATTTGGTGCTCTTTCTGTTCTCCATGCTCCACCTGGCACACACAACATAAAGATTGAGTACATTTTGCGCCATTTTGGCTGGTTGCCGTTGATTGCTATAGTGTCAGCACCTGTTAAATGATACAGGTGAGTTTAATTACAAATTACAGGAGCATCACAAACTTGAAATGCAATTTATTTCTTACAATTTTGAGAAGGTGCCAATAATTTTGTCTAATACATTTTTGCGTGGAATGTCTGATTTTGTCTTTGTTTCTCCACTTTTTTGTGTTCTATCAATACAAACAAAAGAGATAAACATGCGAATGCCTAAACATTTGTAATTGTAACAATTTTCTGGGCTAAGTGGTGCATTATCTGACAGAAAAGCAGGGGTGCCAATATTTTTGGCCATGACTATGTCTTAGGCAGACACTCGCATAATCAATGTGTGGCAGCAGTCCTGCAAAGAATCTAGTGCCAGCTTGCTAGGGCAATGTAACTGAACATGCAGGGAGAGATTTCACTCCAGGCCGGGACCAAGCACGTCAGAAGTGATATCAGTGGGCCGCCGAAGGATACTAGGAAGAAGCCACTGGTAGTCGAAACTGGAAAACATGGACCACAAGCGGAAAGGTAACTATTAATGGTGCTCTGATACCGAGAATTTTCATGGGTACTCGTACTTGTAAAAATGCTCCTGATACTGAAACCAATACTTGCGTCCATATGAAATGAATTGGTGCAAATCGCACTGCAAAGAATCAAATGGAATTTGAGCAGGAGTGCAGTGCGATTCCTGTCCCAATTGCATACGGTTTCCTGTACTGCACCTTTGTGAACCAATGCTGAAATCACTGACATGCCTTGGTTCACACAGGAATGGTGGGGAAACCACATGCGATTCGGACAGGAATCACACCACATTCCTGTTCAAATTAAATGCGATTCTTGCAGTGCGATTTGCGCCCATTCATTTTGTATGGGCGCAAATCGTCCGTCAACTTTCAGTACCCAGTGCTTTGGGTGAGTACTTGACCGAAAGTATCGATACTCGTTGATAAAAATCCGGTATTGGTGCATCCCTAGGAACCATGACAAAGTGTTTCACACTAGGAGCGTTTTTCAAATCACATGGTCACTAGAACCCAATCAGATTTATACGGACTAGTCATATTGGGAGGCAGACCAGCCTGATTAACTTCTTGACCAGCAATTTTTATGCTTGAAAGGCACCAGGCGGAGGGTAGAGAGTCCCAAGCACTTATTTGATGTAATTTATTTTTGGTGGCCATCACTTTTGTGCGCTGAATGTCGGAGCTGGCCGACTTGTCCTGTAGGTCTCATTTGGCCTTGTACAAAGATGAGGTGGTTTTCCATCCATGTCCTTCTTCTTTTATTCTGAAAGTAGTGTCTGATTTTCATCTGCATGAGGATAGTGTCCATATATGCACATTCCTTGAATGTGGTCCATGCGATTCGGGTGTATCTGTCGGCTACAGCTTTTCAGGGATTGTGTTCTCTTTGTGGTTATGGACTGGCCGAGGAAGGGCCTGGCAGCCTTCTCTGCCATCATTTCTAGGTGGATTAGGCAGGCAGTGGTTCAGGCTTACAGCATTAAGAGTCTGATGCCTCCCTTCCTAGTTACAGCACTTTCTACCAGGGCCTCCTGTACATTCTGACATTAGGTATCAATTAGACATGTGCACAACAAAAAAAATTGTTTATTTTCGTTTTGTTGTTTTCGTTTCCGTTGATTGGTAACGATTCGTAAATTCGTACGTCGTCGGTATTCGTAACGATTCGTAAATTCGTAAGTCGGTGTTCGTATTAGTAACGATTCGTATTTTCGTTAGTTATTTTTTCGTTGATTCGTTTTTTTGTTAGTTTAATTTTCGTTTATTCGAAATTCGGACGCATTCGTATTTATTCGTACATTCGTAACAATCGTAGATTCGTAATCGGAGCATAATTCATAATTTTAAGTAATGTGTATGCCATTTTAAGGGACACGGAAAATGACGAATCGAAAAAAAAAACTTACGAATGTACAAATTTTTTCCTTCAATCTATTCGAAGCACGTTAAGCAGCACCATTGTAAGAGACACAAAAAATTACCAATTCAACAAAAAAAAAAAAGTTACGAATGTACGAGATTTTTCGTTCATTTTCATTTTCATTTTCGTTGTTCCTGTTTTTGTTTTTCGGATTTTCTTCATTCGTACATTCGTTGTTTCTAATTATTTTTTTTCGGATTTTCGTTATTTTCGGATTCGTTCGATTCGAACGATTCATTAAAATTTTTAGCGAATCGTTCGTTCATTCCTACGAAAACGAATGAACGAAAATAACGAAAAAAAGCTAAACGAATTGCACATGTCTAGTATCAATGTCTCAAGTTTGAAGGTTGCTACCTGGTCTGTGCATAATCATCTTCCTTTGGCAAAATCAGTCACTATAGGGACCTGTACTATCTCAGATCATGCCCATGTGTCAATAGGTGTAATGTTGTCTGATCAGCCTATACAACAATATAATTGGAAGCTGAATGACTCTTTTTTCCGAGACATCAGATTATACGGATCTTTCAACCTCCCTGTTTTATTATTTTGGTCTGTTATTTTGTAGAAAATAAGTCCCCTGAAATAGCTGATTTTATCTTATGTGAAGCCCATAAGGCATATATGAGAGGTAAGCTAATTGAATTGGGGGCCAGGAAAAAAAAAAAAAAACTGACTGAGTTGTTGCGTCTGGTAGCTGACCTGGAAAAGGGCACACAAACTTTCTTTGCACAGCTGCTCTGGTTTAAACCTTACACAGAAACAGGGGGAGCTTAAAATGTTACTTGAATTGGATCTTAAAAAGCACTCCCAGCTCGTGTCTCATAGATGGTATGAATGGGGAGACAAACCAGGCTACCTTTTGTTCCTAAAATTAAATCTTACTCCGGGGAATATGTATATACTACAGCCCACATTGCACAGGTTTTCCGCTATTTTTACGCAGACCTGTACAATGTGAGGGATAAAACTAACCCCAGAACCTATAGAGGAAAGACAGAAAAATGTTACATTATCTGGAACAGGCACAGCTCCCTAAACTCCCTATCGAGTTGCTGCAAAAAATGGAATCAGAATTCACAGAGGAAGAATTTTATGCATCTTTGAAAACACCCTCAGGTGAATCCCCAGGACCAGATGGATACCATGTGTATTATAAAAAATGTAAAGAGATCCTTGTCCCATACTTGACTACTTATGCCAACTCCATTGTGGGATCAGAGGGTTTTTGAGTCACTTATTGCACATATACTGTATCCGTATTTCCAAAACCAGGGAGAGATCTAACTTGCTGCGGAAGCTTCCGCCCAATATCATTACTTAACTCAGATCTAAAGTTGTATGCAAAGGTTTTGGCTACTAAGATTACTCACTTTGATCCCACGGTAGATAGGACTGGATCAGACAGGTTTTGCCCCTGGACATGAAGCTAGGGACAACTTCTTACGAACCCTGTCCATTATTTCCTATGTTGGGGATAATTTCCAGCCTACCCTGTTACTTTCAACCGACGCTGAAAAAGCATTTGACAGGGTGGACTGGGAATACCTGATAACGATTCAATTTGAGTTTGGGCCCAAGAATGTGTTACCGAATTGCATATTTATATGCGCAACCAACTGCCCGTATAAAGTTTAATGGTTTATTAAGCGACACATTCACTCTTAAAAATCGTACATGTCAGGGATGCCCATTATCACCAATTTTATTTTCTATTTAGTTGGAACCCTTTCTTTTGGGTGTGTGGATGAATCCAATTATACATGGTGTAAAAGTGAAGGGAAAGGAACATATATTATCTGCATATGCTGATGATGTGTTATTTTATGTTCAACAACCAAGGATTACTCTGCCAAATTTGCTTAGATTAATACAGGAATTTCAATCTATATCTAATTTTAAAGTTAATAAGATTAAATCTGAAATATTGAATATTTGGATACTGATACGTGAGGCAAAAACCTTGAAACCGATTTTTCCCTTTACTTCATCTACGTTAAAATATCTAGGTACCGGTATTTATCTTGCATCTAATCTTACTAGTTTTGTTTTGACATAACTATCTCCCCTTGCTTATTAGAATTAAATTAGATCTACATATATGCCATTTGTGGTTAGGGAAGATCAATGTCCTTCCTCGAGTTTCATTCACTTACCAAATGTTACCTCTAGGAGCCCACGCAGGATTTTTTTAGACGCTTCAGTCTATTATTGCACACTTTATCTGGAAGGGATATTGCACTAGAATATCACGTAATATTTTATTTATCTCGCCCTAAAAAAAAGAGGGGGGGGAGGCTGGCAATTATTATGACACGCATGACAGACTGGAAATATGCTAAAAAGACTAAACTTTGGGCCGAACTAAAAATGGCATTGGCAGATATCAATCGTGCGGTTGTACCTTGGATCCCTCAATTAACGAGGGGGCTGGCATCCACAACATCTCCACTGACTAGATCTACGTTGGCATTATGGGATTATGCCAGGATCCCTAGATAAGGGTTTTGAATCATGGTTACATAGGTTGAAAAAAGACACACGTCCATCTAGTTAAAAAAAATAAATAATACAATCCCATATACACAATCCTTCACCCACAGTTGATGAAGACAAAATCACCCCCAGCAAAGCATGCTCCAATTTACTGCAGCAGGGGAAAAAAATTCCTTCCTGATCCCCAGCGAGGCAATAGGATTTTCCCTGGATCAACTTTACCTATAAATGTTGGTACCATGTTATATTATGTACATTTAGGAAAGAATCCAGGCCTTTTTTAAAGCAATCTACTGAGCTTGCCAGAACCACCTCTGGAGGGAGTCTAGTCCACATTTTCACAGCTCTTGCTGTGAAGAAATTAACAAAAAAATAGCTACGCTGCTGAACGTGAGCTGAATCAATTCAATGAAATAACTCAAGTGATGGGAACATAGGTAAACATAAATTGATTCAAACTTAAGTAA
This sequence comes from Lithobates sylvaticus, assembly GCA_028564925.1. Taxonomy (NCBI): domain Eukaryota; kingdom Metazoa; phylum Chordata; class Amphibia; order Anura; family Ranidae; genus Lithobates; species Lithobates sylvaticus. Next base: position 115,603,981 of record CM053032.1, on the reverse strand, counting down.
ACAAAAATGCACCCTATAAGAGAATAAAGTGAATACAGAGTGTCCAAAGAGAAAATTCTTATGTGATGACTCAAAGAATAATCAAATAACAGTTCCATAGAAACAGGACGGATTCTTCCAATAACTGGTCCTTTGTATTATGCTTGTATGGTGACAACACTCTCTATCACTCAGCAAAATAGTGAGATGGTATAGAAAGAAAAAGTCCTCCACCACTGAAAAGACTGCCGCTTACCAGATGCTGAGATCTCTTGTTTAAGGAATCAATTTATGTTTACCTATGTTCACATCACTTGAGTTATTTAATTCAGCTCACGTTCAGCAGCGCAGCTATTTTTTCATTTATATCTCTTTATTGTGTGTGTGTCTCACATATTTTGTTGCAGCAGCTATTTTCTTTTTTCATTTTATGTTATTACACTTATTCAAGTCTTCACTAAGTGGTATTTAGACAGCGCAGTAATTTACACCACCACAATCTTGCTGCAAAGAAGCCTTTCTGGATTTGGAGATGAAATCTTTTTTCCTCTAGACGTAAAGAGTGCCCCTTTGTCCTCCTGTGATGACCTTAAAGTGAATAATTCAACGCCAAGTTCACTATATGGACCACTAATGTATTTTTACATGTTGATCATATCCCCCTTTTAATCTCCTTCTCAAGAGAGAATAAATTCAGTTTCTCTAATCTTTCCTTATAGCTGAGCGCTCCTCCATGCCTCTTTATTTGTTTGGTTGCACTTCTCTGCACTTTCTCCAGTTCACCGATGACCTTTTTGAGAACCCGTGCCCAAAACTGAACTGCATATTCCAGACTCATCTGGAATGCAAGTAAGACCTCAGTCTTTACTAATGATTTGTACAGGGGCATAATGATATCTTTCTCTGGAGTCCATACCACTCAATGCAAGAAAGGACTTTGCTCGCTTTGGAACCGCAGCTTGGCATTGCATGCGATTATTGAGCTTATGATCTACCAAACCCCCAGATCCTTCTCCACTATGGATTCCCCCAGTTGTACTGCCCCCCTAGTATGTATGATGCATGCATTTTCTTAGCCCCTATGTGCATAACTTTACATTTATCAACATTAAACCTCATTTGCCACTTGGTTCAATTAGTGCATTGAGGTCGGCTTGTAAATTGGAGACACCCTGTAAGGATGTTAATCCACTGCATAGCTTGGTGTCATTTGCAAAGACGGAAATGGTACATTTAATCCCAGACCTTATCTCATTTATTAAGATCTTACAAAGTAAGGGTCCCAACACTGAACCTTGGGGTACACCACTGATAACCTTAGACCATTCAGAGTAAGGATCATAAACCACTGTTCTCCGAATTTTTTTTTTTTTAGCCAGTTTTCTCTTTCCAAGCTTTACCTTACACATTAACCGTGTGGTGAACTGTGTCAAACGCTTTTGCAAAATCCAAGTATACCACGTCAAACGCCACTCCTCTGTCCAAGGTTTTAGTTACCTCCTCATAAAAAATAAATCTGGTTTGTTTGACAACTTTTTTTTCATAAATCCCTGCGGTCTGTTGCTTAAAATCTTTTTTTCCCAGCAAGAACTCGTCTGTGGTCTTTTATTAAACTCTCCAGTATCTTCCCGATTATATAGAAATTAAACCAACAGGTCTATAGTTACTTGGTAAAGACTTTAATCCCTTTTTAAATATGGGCACCACATTGGCCCTACCCCAATCCATTGGTACCATTCCAGTCATTAACGAGAAAAAATGGCTTTGAAATGACAGAGCTCAATCCTTTTAGGATCCGTGGGTGGATGCCATCTGGTCCAGGTGCTTTATCCACCTTTTTTCTGTCTAAATATATGTGGACCATATCACTTTTGAGTTCCACGAGTCTATACTGCTACTACATCATGCAATGGAGGATTCAAGGATTAAACCATTAAGGTCTCTGTGGGGAAACCCAAACAATTTTTCTGTATCTTTAAATTGGCTTAATATCATTGATGCGATTTATACAAAATAAAGATTTGCCACAGCGTTGTATTTCTCACTTTTAGAAAGCCTTATTGAGTTTACAGAGGCCGGGCTACCCAGACTACATGGGTAGCTGGGAGTCTGATTTGGAATTTAGATTTACAGATAAACAAAAAGACAAGGTTATGCAACTTGTATGTCTCCCACTTCGTACAAAACGGAGGAGGTAAATTTCAAACTCCTTACTCGGCACCAGCACAATTGCACACTATATATGCGTCACACTCACCCTTGTGTTGGAGGGAATGTGGAAGCCGAGCAACACAAGCCAACCATTCGTTTTGGGAGGAAGTGGCGAAAATGATTTGCACACACACACACACACACACACACACACACACACACACACACACTCACACACACACTCTCACACACACACTCTCACACACACACACACACTCACTCACACACACACAATAAAATAAATGTTTTTTTTTTTTTTGGAGGGGGAAGGGAATCAAAAGCTAAAGGTTTGTATTTGTTTAAAAATGTTAGCTGAATTATAGGATCAAAACAGGTTGATACTTTATTTTTATGAGATGTGAATTTACACTGTTTTGATACTACTTGAGTGTTTTGATATAGAATACACTGTATTGTTTTTCTTTTCGGAAATCGCAATAAAAAAAGCATACTTTTACTAGGTTTTATAACGTGGATGTTTTTGCATCTTAGGATTCTTCATTTGACCATAAGATTTTGCTAACGGCTGTTTGAGATTTTGGTTTGCTGTTTTGACTCTCCTCTGTTTTTTGGCACTGCTTTGAGCTGTCCCTATGGTCGAGAATAAGAGAAGTCTGTGTGCGTAAATGAACAAAAGAGAAAACCTGGATTTCTTCATCGTACATCACGTGACACAGAGGCTCATAGTAATTACTAAGTGGGTTGCTGGACACTGGTGTAATCAATTAGACAGAAAGTTTCCTCCCTATATAACCCCTCACCTACAGGGAATAACTCAGTTTTTTCGCCATTGTCTAAGGCATTGGTCACGGTTAATGAGTGCTCCATAGATGGCCTGTACAGAGCCTGGGAGCTACGCTATCGGATCCATTCAAAGAGCCAAAACAAAGGCTAAAGTGGATGGTACCCGATGCCTCGATACCGAAGAACGAGGTTTTGCCTGCAATGCTTCTCTTAGGAGAGCCGGGCCCTAAAATCCAGCACCTTGGTCACACTGCTTTACCACAGGTTTGCTATACAAGGCCCAAGGCAGTGGACCCTACGTACAGAGGGGACCCCTTCCTTGAAGGTCTGGCATGACACCAACCCGCCGTGATGGGTGAAGATTAGGTCACTGATATTCCAGCAGTACCCTGCAACGAGGAATGGTGAGTCTGCATTTGTTTGCAGCGTCTCTTTTAAGAGAGCGTTCTGACTGTTTCCCGGTGGCCACTGGGAACAGTGTTCTGTTCTATCATGTTTGTACTCTGGCTCAGATAGGCTGCTGTTTTTTCCCCAACCACTAGAGGGCACAGATTGCCGTGAGTGGGCCGTGAGAGTGCCACCTTGTGAACAGGTACAGACAAATCATGATTTACATGCTGCATATTTTCTGCCTATCCATGGGGCATGTACATGCTGTAAGTAGTAGATACACCCCTGGATGATTAGCAGTTCACTTTAAAAAGTGTAATTGTCTGCTTGAGGCAGGAACCGCATATATGTGCTTGCAGTTTTGAAATGCATGTTATAATACATGTTTGAAGGGTTTGAGCATAGTGCATATGTGCTTGGTATCCTACAGATTTAAGTATAGGGCTAACTGCAGTTGAGCAGGTGCTTGCTTGCAGACTTGCTTAAACCGCACAGTTGCTAAAATCGCTCAGTTGCTAGCATGCATAGATGCTGAATTCTACAGTTGCTAAGGTCGCACAGATGCTGAAATACACAGTGGCTTTCTAAAAAAGGAAAATGGTAAAAAGTTGCGCTAAAAAACAAATAAATAATAAAGTCGTGACTAAAACAAAAATACCAGTGACAAAGTAAGTGTGCTAAAATTAATAACACAAATAATTAAAAAACAATCACCACAAAAGTGAGGTGTGCATAGTGTGATAAATATCCATATGTACAAACCAAGTGTATATATAAATAACTCAATGGATGACAATTTTACTGAAAAAACCTGTGAAGAGAAAATGTTCGGCAAAAAAATATTTTTGAAATAAATCCTGTGAAAAAGAAAAAAGTTCAATCGAAGGTAGATTATGAATTGTCCAATGGAACTCCAAAAATGGACAAATCTGTGCAATCCGTGTAGGTGATACGCTAATCAAAAAGTGACTGTGTGATTTCTAGAGAAGTTCTTTATCCACCACCGTTAAGGTTATTCTCTTACCAGCTCCAGGAGAAATGACAGCAGATGGCTAATACCCAGCCAGGGCCTTTTTCCTCCTAGGTCCTCTATTCCTTTGATGGAACCGTCACCTTCCACTGCTGTGTTGGAATCTCCAAACGGGGAACAGCAGTTTACAGACCCTCTGATTTCCGGTGCCTCAATGTGTGGACAGGGGACTCGATCGTAGGGTGAAAAATAAAAACACCGAGAGGGGATCATAGATGGGACCCGCTGGGGTATTTATTGAGCAATATAAACACATAAAAAGCACCCTAAGGTGCATAAAAGAAGAGCACTCCAAGGTGCATAAAATAGGAAGTAAAAAATGCGGCCGGCCGGCTGCAACACTAAGCGTCCGTACTTCGTTCGGGAACGCTGACACTCGTGGTGACGTCAGCACGTCACTCCTCCGACGTTTCGTCTCAAAGCGGACGTAATCATGGGGATACGAGTGACGTGCTGGATCACCGCTTATAACACAGATACACAAGCCTCGCTCTGAACACAGGGGAGCCCGTGAGTCTGTAAGCACCATTGTTGTTATGGGCAAAAGTAATGGCATACCAAAAGTAATGCCATACTTTGGTTGTATTCAAATGGAAGGTTAAAAAAGAAAAAGAAAAAAGACGTAGCGAAAAAGAAAAAACCTTAACCCCTTAGTAAAATTGGCCAGAACTAATGGGAGTATGCTTGGTATTACTATCTCAAAAATGTCTTGGCCAGAAAATTGTGATGTTATTATCTCGGAAATATCTTAACCAGAGATTATAAAAATGACTCCATCCCGTGATGCTAAGTAATATATAAGTATATGTGATACTCGCATAACAAAGATAGTGGTATACTGCTCGGAAGGTAAGCTATAAGGCAGTTGGTTATCATTACTGATTTTCCGATCATTTGTGGAAAAAGATTCTACTAGCAAGGTAGTAAGATAAAGTAGTTACAAATGGGCCCTAGTAGAATAAACACAAGGTCCAAATGTGAGTCAATAATGGAACAGGACCGATAATCCATATAATGAATATGGGGTTGAATAGTTCGCAATGGGTCCTCTATAATGATGATAAAAAATGATATTATAAGATATATGATAAGGTGTAAAAAATAATAAAAAATGTTATTATAAAATATGTAGTGTTATCTGACTTACTACATGTAACTCCACCCCCAAAGGGGACAGACCAAAAAGTGAACAGACATGGAAAAAGGAGGGACGGGCTCACCTGTACTCAAAGCGAGTTTACACACGTAAATGTTATATAACATACAGAGTAATACCTCCACTTTCCTAAGGGGAGAAGAACAAAACATGCAGAAAAAGGGGCGGGCTCGCCTATACCTAGACCAAGTTACCAAACCCAAGTCTGTTTGAAGTGGTATGTTCCTAATCATGCATTATCTATAAAGGCGTTCACATCCACCTCTATATTCAAACCGAAGGGAGTGTAGGTTTTTAATCTATGGACCCAAGCCATTTCACATTTAGAAATGGATCTCACTAGGCAACTGCCCCTCCAATGGGGGCTATATTTGTCTATGCCTATGAAAAACGTGTTGGTGGGGTCTCTATTATGCTTGAGCAAATAGTGTTTGGAGACCGAATGCTTAGTATAGCCTCTCCTAATGTTGGCAATATGCTCATTTAATCTGACACGGAGGGGGCGTTTAGTCCTGCCCACATATTGGAGCCCACAAGGGCATTCCAATAGGTAGACTACCCCCTCCGTGGAGCACGTGATAAAATCCTTGATTTGATATTGCTTAGAGGTGACAGTGGAGGTGAATTGTTCCGTTTTCTTGATGCGACACCTATTCAAACTGCAGACCTGACATCTCCGGCATTGGTAGAAACCTTTTAATTCGCCAAAGAAAGAAGGTTTGTGGATAGGGGGATCCAAAACGTTTGGAGCTAACCTGTCCTTTAAGGAGGGAACCTGTCCTTTAAGGAGGGAACTCCCCTTTTAAACAATCAGGGGGTAACAAAGGCAAACAACAAGGGAGGGGCCCACCAATGAGTACACAACGAATAGGCCCTAGCCAGAACCAAGGTTTTGGCATGGGATATGGCCCAACCTGGGCAGGCTACCAAGGATGGGACCAGTACCTTCCCCCCATTGGGAATATGGGTCCACCCTACAACCAAAGATTCGGCCCCCCCCCTAATTATGGTTTCAATCAAGGACACCAACGTGGGTTTGTCCCAAATCCACCACATCAGTTAATTAATGACAATTTTCGGCCACCCCTCCAATACAATGACAGACAGAGAGGAAATGAACAGGGTTTCAATATCCCTACTAACAACTCTTTCTTCCCTCTAAGTGGGAGGGATGACAGATTTAATGACCCAGAATTTACGGATAATACCAGTTATTCCGAAAACCCTCCCCAGGGTTGGGGTTTTCCCAAACTAAGCCAAGGTACCAAAAGAGCTGTAGAGCTAAGAGAGGAACTCGAGGGGGGAGGGCCATGCAGTCCAAAAAGAAAAAAGACGTAGTGGGAACAGGTATCTTCAATCTAAGCTCCCAGACACTTTCAGACTCTGAAATGAGAGTCTTAGATAAAGGTCTGAAATTTGCTCCACCGAAAGGTCTGAGCAAATTTCAGACCTATATGGATATACACAAGTATGTGCGCAAGTTGAGCATTAAGCGACATTTTGCCATATACCAAGAAGGGAATGCTAGGATTAGATACACTGAGTATCAACACTCAGGGCTGTCCAACGCATCTTTATTTAACCCCCCAGGGGCACTGGCACCATCATTGAAAGTCTTTAGAGAAGTTGTTCTTAAAGACCTAGATGACATTAAGATTAAACAGGCTAGACTACAAAGGGACCTGGAGCAAGGGATAGAGTCCCTATGTGCCAACAAAGAACTAGTTATCAGGCCAGCCGACAAGGGAGGCGGGATCATCCTATTAAATAAAAAAGACTACTTGGAGGAACTCAACAGAATAGTTGGTGATGTGGACACCTACACCCTTCTTCCCTCCAACCCAGGAGCAAGATATAAATCACTCTTGGAAGAATTAGTATCACAGGGGAGGGATCAAGGCATATTAAATAAAAAAGAGAGCCTCTTCCTTATACCCAAGGCACCTAGGGTTCCGATATTATATTACCTTCCCAAGATTCACAAGAGCCTTACTTGCCCCCCGGGACGTCCTATCATCAGCGGTATTGATTCCGTGACGTCCCGGGTGGGCAAGTATATAGATTTTTATTTACAACCCTTGGTTCAGGCGATGCCGTCTTACATTAAAGACACTCGCCAGGTGATTAACATTCTGGAAGGTCTACAGCCTACAGAAAATACATGGATGGTCACAGCAGATGTGACCTCCCTGTATACAATTATCCCCCATAGGCTTGGTCTGAATGCGGTGGATCACTACCTACGAGGAGGGTCCAACTTACAGTCGGACCAAATAGACTTTATTATGACTCTTTTGGAGTTTGCGGCAACACACAACTTCTTCTGGCATAATGGCAGTTTTTACCGCCAGGATAGGGGCGTAGCAATGGGGGCGAAATACGCCCCTAGCCTGGCGAATTTGTTTATGGCCCAGTGGGAGGAGGACGCCGTCTATAGCCAGGGCAGACCAGAGGTCGCCCTGTGGGCAAGATATATAGACGACGTCCTCCTCCTGTGGCGTGGTACCCTGCCCTGTTTGGAGGAGTTCATGAACTCCTTGAATTCCAATGATAGGGGTATCCGTTTCACATATGAGGCCAGCCAACAAGATATCCATTTTTTGGATTTAAAGATTTCCATTAAGGGTGATAGATTTACAACCTCCACTTTCTTCAAACCCACTGATCGAAATTCGTATATTCCAGTAGAGAGCTGCCATCATGCCTCCTGGCTTCGATCAGTTCCAAAGAGCCAATATGTACGACTAAAAAGAAACTGCACAGACCTCCAACTATTTGCAGAACAGGCGGAACTCCTAACTGCTAAATTCTTGGAGAAGGGCTACTCTAAGCATACTTTGGAAAACACCCTCCAACAAGTCTCTGTGTTGGATAGGTCTGAACTCCTAAAAGAAAAAACCTCCTCGGCTAAAGGTGACAAAAGTTTTGTTGTTCCCTTCGTCACTAATTATTCAAACCAACACCAGAAGGTTAAACACATTATGGCCAAACATTGGTATATCCTAAAAAACGATCGCGTTCTGAAGGACATTGTTCCTGACAAACCGCAGGTGGTATTTAGGGGTGTTCCCTCCTTAAAGGACAGGTTAGCTCCAAACGTTTTGGATCCCCCTATCCACAAACCTTCTTTCTTTGGCGAATTAAAAGGTTTCTACCAATGCCGGAGATGTCAGGTCTGCAGTTTGAATAGGTGTCGCATCAAGAAAACGGAACAATTCACCTCCACTGTCACCTCTAAGCAATATCAAATCAAGGATTTTATCACGTGCTCCACGGAGGGGGTAGTCTACCTATTGGAATGCCCTTGTGGGCTCCAATATGTGGGCAGGACTAAACGCCCCCTCCGTGTCAGATTAAATGAGCATATTGCCAACATTAGGAGAGGCTATACTAAGCATTCGGTCTCCAAACACTATTTGCTCAAGCATAATAGAGACCCCACCAACACGTTTTTCATAGGCATAGACAAATATAGCCCCCATTGGAGGGGCAGTTGCCTAGTGAGATCCATTTCTAAATGTGAAATGGCTTGGGTCCATAGATTAAAAACCTACACTCCCTTCGGTTTGAATATAGAGGTGGATGTGAACGCCTTTATAGATAATGCATGATTAGGAACATACCACTTCAAACAGACTGGGGTTTGGTAACTTGGTCTAGGTATAGGCGAGCCCGCCCCTTTTTCTGCATGTTTTGTTCTTCCCCCCTTAGGAAAGTGGAGGTATTACTCTGTATGTTATATAACATTTACGTGTGTAAACTCGCTTTGAGTACAGGTGAGCCCGTCCCTCCTTTTTCCATGTCTGTTCACTTTTTGGTCTGTCCCCTTTGGGGGTGGAGTTACATGTAGTAAGTCAGATAACACTACATATTTTATAATAACATTTTTTATTATTTTTTACACCTTATCATATATCTTATAATATCATTTTTTATCATCATTATAGAGGACCCATTGCGAACTATTCAACCCCATATTCATTATATGGATTATCGGTCCTGTTCCATTATTGACTCACATTTGGACCTTGTGTTTATTCTACTAGGGCCCATTTGTAACTACTTTATCTTACTACCTTGCTAGTAGAATCTTTTTCCACAAATGATCGGAAAATCAGTAATGATAACCAACTGCCTTATAGCTTACCTTCCGAGCAGTATACCACTATCTTTGTTATGCGAGTATCACATATACTTATATATTACTTAGCATCACGGGATGGAGTCATTTTTATAATCTCTGGTTAAGATATTTCCGAGATAATAACATCACAATTTTCTGGCCAAGACATTTTTGAGATAGTAATACCAAGCATACTCCCATTAGTTCTGGCCAATTTTACTAAGGGGTTAAGGTTTTTTCTTTTTCGCTACGTCTTTTTTCTTTTTCTTTTTTAACCTTCCATTTGAATACAACCAAAGTATGGCATTACTTTTGGTATGCCATTACTTTTGCCCATAACAACAATGGTGCTTACAGACTCACGGGCTCCCCTGTGTTCAGAGCGAGGCTTGTGTATCTGTGTTATAAGCGGTGATCCAGCACGTCACTCGTATCCCCATGATTACGTCCGCTTTGAGACGAAACGTCGGAGGAGTGACGTGCTGACGTCACCGCGAGTGTCAGCGTTCCCGAACGAAGTACGGACGCTTAGTGTTGCAGCCGGCCGGCCGCATTTTTTACTTCCTATTTTATGCACCTTGGAGTGCTCTTCTTTTATGCACCTTAGGGTGCTTTTTATGTGTTTATATTGCTCAATAAATACCCCAGCGGGTCCCATCTATGATCCCCTCTCGGTGTTTTTATTTTTCACCCTACGATCGAGTCCCCTGTCCACACATTGAGGCACCGGAAATCAGAGGGTCTGTAAACTGCTGTTCCCCGTTTGGAGATTCCAACACAGCAGTGGAAGGTGACGGTTCCATCAAAGGAATAGAGGACCTAGGAGGAAAAAGGCCCTGGCTGGGTATTAGCCATCTGCTGTCATTTCTCCTGGAGCTGGTAAGAGAATAACCTTAACGGTGGTGGATAAAGAACTTCTCTAGAAATCACACAGTCACTTTTTGATTAGCGTATCACCTACACGGATTGCACAGATTTGTCCATTTTTGGAGTTCCATTGGACAATTCATAATCTACCTTCGATTGAACTTTTTTCTTTTTCACAGGATTTATTTCAAAAATATTTTTTTGCCGAACATTTTCTCTTCACAGGTTTTTTCAGTAAAATTGTCATCCATTGAGTTATTATATATACACTTGGTTTGTACATATGGATATTTATCACACTATGCACACCTCACTTTTGTGGTGATTGTTTTTTAATTATTTGTGTTATTAATTTTAGCACACTTACTTTGTCACTGGTATTTTTGTTTTAGTCACGACTTTATTATTTATTTGTTTTTTAGCGCAACTTTTTACCATTTTCCTTTCATGTTTGTGTCATATCGCACTTGTTGTTGCTGCTCCACGTGTTAGTTTTTTGAGTCCAGCGCAATTTTTTCTGTACTTACTTTCTAAAAAACCTGTTCATAAAACACATGCTTGCAAGATGCCTGTTCATAGCACACGTGCTATATGTATGAGTGTATACAGCGCACGCTTTTCTTGTTTTGCCTAAAACATATTTGTATGAATTCATGCTTCCATGAACGCACGCTTCCATAGAGGCATTTGGCATTAATACTTGCCTCATACACATATGGGCCATTTGCATATGTGTTTATTTGCATGGGCTACAGAGGTTGTCTGCGCTTCGCAGGGAAACGGTACCTCTTTCGGTTGGTGGTCTGGCCTTTCGGGTTAGCCACTGTGCCTGGAGTAAAGGCCCAGGGTATAGCCGTAATGGCATACCGAGGCAATCTGCTGCTGATGGGTCAGTCAGTAGCATGGCTGGACCTAGGTGGTCCATTTTGGTCAAGTATCGGAACTCCTAGGTTGGGATCCCAGTCTAAAGGTACTTTCTTATGGTTGGTAAGGAGCTTGGAGTGTTTGGGACTCAGCCCAAAAAGGGGTCAAGGCAAGAAGGGGGTCCTTACTTTTACTGTTGCTAAGGTGCTAGGGAAGATGGCTTCATTCAAGCGGTTCCCTATGCTCAGTTTCATTCAAGGCTGCTATAAACATTATTCTGTCTGCCTGGAACATGTAGATCCTAACCTAGGCATTATCCAAAGGGTCTGGTCCCAGGGATACGCCGAAACCTCAGCAAAGATGGCAGAAAGGAAGATCCTTCGTGCCGATTACCTGGGAGGTGGTGGCTACGAAGGCTGGCCTCTAGGGATGGAGACCAGTTCTGAAGGAGACCACTACCCGGGGGAAGTGGTCAAGCTCAGAGAACCTTGACTGTCAACATTCTAGAGCTTCCAATGGCACGTCTGGCTTAATGGCCTGGGCGTTTAGATTGCAGGATTCTTCTGTCAGGGTACAATCTGACAATGCCACATCTGTGGTTTTCTTCATTTACCAAGGAGGCACTAGAAGTCACGCAGCCAGAGGGAAGTGGGCATGTTCTGGTTTGGGCATAGGAGCTTGTACCTTGCCTAGCGACAATCTTCATTTTGTGAAATGGAGATTTGACAGGCGGCTCTCTGGAGCCATCAACAATTGTTCCCGGGAGAATGGCCTCTGCACCCCAACTTTTTTCTGACATTTTTGGGCATCCAGGTTCTTCAAGAAGTTGGACAGTTTTGTGTCAAGGGCTAGGGATCCACTCGCATATGGGACAGATGCGTTGGTGACCCCGTGGGATCAGTTTTTCACTGATTTATACGTTCCCTCCAGTTCAGCTGCTTCTGCAGCTTCTACGCAGGTTCAAGGTGGAAGGAAAGCTGGTAATACTACTAGCCCGACATGGCCCAGAAGATCCTGGTATGCAGAGATCATAAGGTTGGCAGTAGGGAAACCGTGGACTCTTCCATCTAGTCCAGACTTGCTTTCGCAAAGGGCCGGTATTCCATCTGGCCTTACAGTCACTATATTTAATGGTTTGTCTATTGAAGCCCATATTTTAAAGAATCGGGGGCTTTCAGGTTCAGTGGTAACTACCCTGATTAATGCAAAAAAGCGGGCCTCTAGGACCATTTGTTATAGGGTCTGGAAGGCCTATGTTTCCTGGTGTGAAACCAAAAGATGGCATCCTCGGAGTTATGTCATAGGTAGAATACTTGCCTTTTTACAGTTGGGGGTAAAAATTAAGCTAACCTTGAATACCATCAAGGGTCAGATCTCGGCCTTTGTCATTGTTTGTTTTTGAAAGGCTGCTTGCTTCACATTCTTTGATCTGGGCCTTTTTATACAAGGGGCAACGTTTATAAATCAGCCAGTTAGGTCGCACTTGTGCCCGTAGGGTTGTGTCTAGTTTTGTCTGCTTACATGGACAGCACCTTGGGCCGATGCACCATATTCCTTTGATCCTCCTAATGGGGGAATTGGTGTTCTTGGTTGCGGTAGCCTCTGCAAGAGCGTTTCAGTGTTGGCAACTTTCTCTTTATAGTGCCATTCTTAATTATTCTTAGGGATAGGGTGATGTTAAATCCTCACCCAGCCTTTTTCTTTTTTCCTTAAAGGATCTAGCTGTCATTTGAATCAAGACGTTTCTTACCTTCCTTTTACCAGAACCTTGTTCTATGGAAAGAAAGTTATTACTTCCTCTCAATATAGTGAGAGCAGTTAAGGTATATCTGAATGTTTCAGATACGGGAAACTGACGTTTGTTGTGCTGCCAAAGGGCCCCGATAAAAAAAAAAAAGGGCAGGCAGCGTTCAAATCAGCTATTAGAATGGTTGCACTCTCTCATGAGAGCAGTCAAGGTCTATCTGAAGCGACTGTTCAGATATGGAAAACAAATGTTTGTGGTGCTACCAGGAGGTCCTAGGAGAGGGCAGATGGCATCTAAATCAACTGTTTTTAATGTTGATTCGTCAAGTTATTATTCAGGCTTGCGGTTTGAAGGAAAGGCTTTCTCCTTTAGAGTGCACTTTACCAGGGCAGTAAGTGCTTCATGGGCAGTGCGTTGCCAAGCCTTTATGACTCAGATTTACAAGGTCGCTACTTGGTCGTCTATACATACGTTCACTAATTTCTGTCAGGTGAATGTAAGACGATGCCGCTTTTGGCGCAGTGTACTGCAGGCAGCAGTACAAGTCCTCAAGTCTGGCGATCTGCATTCATTTGTGTCTCCCTCCCCTCAGTAGGCATTGCTTTAGGACATCCCACTTCTTCAAGCATAGGACATCCCACTTAGTAATTACTATGAGCCTCTGTGTCCCGTGATGTATGATAAAGAAAATAGGATTTTTAACAGTTTACCTGTAAATACCTTTTCTTGGAGTACATCACGGGACACAGAGCCCCCGCCCCTCTTGTGGGACACTTATTGCTTTGCTACAAAAACTGAGGAATTCCCTGTAGGGGAGGGGTTATATAGGGAGGAAACTTTCTGTCTAATTGATTACACCAGTGTCCAAGACCTGATGGTGGCCTATAACCCACTTGGTAACTACTGTGAGCCTCTGTGTCCCGTGATGTACTCCAAGAAAAGGATTTTACAGGTGTTATATAAATCCTATTTTTTTTTTTGTTTGTTTTTGTTACTCACTAAAATCCCTTTCTCTGAATTTATGGACGGACACAGCATCCGCCCCTCTTGAGTTGTTTGTGGGTACTGCTTGTTACTTAGTAGTTTACTTGTAGCAGGGAGGGGTATTTACCAGCCAGGACTGCCCATAGGCGGTGGCGAGTGTCGGTAACGCTGTAAACCCTTTGGTCTAGAATAAGTGTCCAACAAACTTTTCCAGTGAGTAACAAAAAATCCAGTTTTTCAGCTGCAGAGGATTGCTTTCCTCTTTTAAAATGTCAACACTTTTTGTTTCCTGGGTTTTGCCCTGTGCACCCTCATTGATCCTGTGCAGCCTCCTCCTAGGTTAGGCTCACTGTGCATGTGCATATTGCCTCTGCCTCTTTTGTCTTTACTTGCACCAGTGATTTTCTGGGATGTTTCTTCAGGGCTCATTGCTGCTGTCAGTCTTGGTCACAGGTGACATTAAAGTGACCTGCCCTGCAGCATATTGTAAGTAAACCTAAGGGGGTTCTCGCCCACCTATACTATAACTGACAGATTCTGCCAGCTCACATTTGGATAACTCAAGGGAAGTGCCTACAGCATTTCCCCTGAAGATACTGATGAGGTCATTCTGGATCTCTGTTCTCCTCAGGGGCCATTTTAATTCCTTCCGGGGTCCACTCCACTTGTTGAGGAAGGAATTTTCTGTTACCATGTTACAATTTACAGGTCCAGTTTTTGACCCTGTTGGAGTCCTTGGCACAGAGGAGAGACAAGTAGGCCCCCTGTACATCTTCCATAGAGCCTAGGGCTTTGTCTGACTGAGGACTGAACACAGGAAGAAATTTACAATGCAGACACATGTCCAAAGCTTACCGATAAAATGTTTTGGTCCTCATTGTGTGCCTTGACTTAGCGCAGCCTGTTCTCTCTAATAATGTCTCTGCCTGCTAAAACACTAGCTCTTACAGCCTGTCTTGTATGGTGACAAGCCTCAGCCTATGAAAGTCTTCAATTCTCCCAAGTGTTCTGCTCAGCCGTATAGACAAAAAAAGGTGGAGGGAGGTTGTCACTATTGAATACCCAGCTATTTCCTGTCTCAATAAGACCTTGCGGTCAAAGGTCTGGTTAAAGGGGTTGTAAACCCTTGTGTTTTTTCACCTTTATGCATTTAGGTGAGAACTTCTGACACTGACTCTCCCTCCCCCCCCCCCCCGTTTTACTCACCTGAGCCCTTCGTTCCCTCGGCGGAGACGCGCTGTACCTCTCTGCCGAGGGTTCTCGCCTCTTGATTGGATAGATTGATAGCAGTGCAGCCATTGGCTCCTGCTGCTGTCAATCAAATTCAATGACACCGGGGGGAGTCCGGCATTCTGTGTCTATGGACGCAAATGCTGGACTTGGGAGCGCGCCCGCACGGTAGCCCCCTGGGAGAAGCACTGCAAGGAGGAGCAGCGAGCGCCGCGGGGGTACCCCAGAAGACGAGGTTCGAGGCCACACTGTGCAAAACAAACTGCACAGTGGAGGTAAGTATGATAGGTTGGTTATTTAAAAAAAAAAAAAGGTTTAAAATCACTTTAAGCTATTGGAAACCCTTCCTAAAACTCTGTTTACCCCTGCAGGCTCTTCCGTGCAACCTGCTGTTTCAACCATGCCAATTTGTCAACTCTTGCCATCTGGTACAATGCCATGTCCCAGGATTCTGGCTCTATACTTGGATCCTTCTGTCCCCTAACATCGATCCACCAAATATTCAGAATGGACCTCTATCTTAATCATACAGTACAGGACACAGACTTGATATTTATAGTCCCAGGGTTATGGGCTGGAACATTCAGATGATTGGACACTGGCAAAGCTTTTGAGAACACTCCCCCTGGTCATTCCCCTATAACTCTACCCCACTCTGATTCCTGTTTTTTTGTTGCTGGTGTCCTAAGGTGATGGACCACTTCTCCCTTTATGGATAAATCACTCTTGGCTAACTATTTTTTTATCTTTTGGATTCTTTACTCAACTCTTCACTGTCTTCTAATACAACAGTAAAAGCAGTGCCTCTGAATCAGTACAACCTTAGTAAAACCTTTTGGAGCCGCACCTGAACCCCACATTGTGGAGACAGCTATAATGCTGCTTCAAGCACTAGATCCTGCAGGAGCGCTCACCTCAGCACTTGGTGCAATAAGTGTAGTTAGCTGCAGGGTGCTATACAGGTCTAATGCTGTGGTTCACACTTATGGCACTCAGGGTCTGAGTTCCCTTTTGGATGGTATGCCTTCCTTAAGGGGCAAAGCCTGGACCCTATATAGGTACCAGTACGATATTACCATCACACATGGCCCTGAAAAAGGCCATGTGTTCAGTGGGTGCTACAGCGTCAGCCAGTTGGTAACCAGGATCGACAAAGGGTTAAAGCACGTTTTGTCAGCACACCAAAACCATTTGAAATGGTGTCCAGAAGTTTATTGAAACAATCACATAATAACAATTAGTGTTTCAAAGCCACACAATGCCTCTTCAAGCATAAGACAAGTGCAGAGTGTGGTCATATGGCATTTAAAGTATCATCCACCAATCACAGATCCACCTATGGCTTCCATAGGTATATCTGTTCCAGTGCCCACATCATTATGATTTTAAAGGTTAGGTAACAGTTCTTTTGCATTCTATGATTAGTGGATGGTACTTGAAATGTCACTTCACCAAACTCTGCACTTGTCACATGCCTGAAGAAAGGGGTGTTGTGTGGCTCCAAAACATCACAATTTTTAATATGTGCTGTGATTGTTTAAATTAACCTCTGGTTGCCATGTTAAAGATCATTGGTGTGCTGGCATCATACAGTGGGTATAGAAAACAATGGCTGCTTTTTAAATCACATTTTCTTGCTTTGCAGCCTGAAATGAAGACACAGTTTTTGTTTTATCCAGCTGTATTTACTCAGTGCAACTTATAACATCTAAGTGAAAGATAGAACACCAACATGTCAGAAAAAGTGGTGGTGCCTCACTGCTATAATAGTTGTAATATGCTTCAGTAATGCTAACTTTTAAATGATGTGCAAATACTGTGCAAACGACGTATAAATACCTAACACCCAGAAAATCATATGGTAATAAAATCCATACCATTAAGAGTACTATTAGTAGTGCAATTCAATATTTAAAGAAAAAGTGCAAATGCCATAAATACATTTTTAAAAAACGCAGACATTCATCTCTTAATGTGCAGCGATGGAACCGTCATATATATATAATAGTAAATTGTAAAAATAGGCCATCCAAAATAAAAGGGATGGTGGGTAATAATATAGTGCTGTTTTACAAAAAAATGGTGTATCCCTTCACCATGCAGGTAGACAGATGTATTAGTGGATATCACTAATTGGATATCACTAATTGTTTCATTGTTTGGACACCTCTTTGCTCACTGGTATCTCACCTTACTGCTGTAAGTTAACGGCATGGAACAGTAGTCTCAATCTGGTGCCTGTGTATTTCTACTCACCTCTAGGGATTATTTAATGCTCCTCCCCTGCTGGATGGATCTGTATGGTGATCCTTGGTGTTCTCCCTCGATATCTTCCATGGTTCTGATCATATATAAGACACTCCATGGTCTAATAATGTTTTTGCAAGATTTATTCAAATGAAAAGTGGTTTTACAAAGTAACCATGCATATACTCCATGAAAGCCGAACTCGTACTAACTTTGGTGTCACTTCCGGTATGCCTCCGCTCACACCCTACGCATTATGTTACGCCCACTTGACTTCATCAGGGGTTAATGGCTGGCATTCGTATCGTCCTTTTATATAGCTACGTTTTTTTGTTCGTAATGATGGCCTTTTTGTTGTAGCCCCAGGACCTAGTGTGACTTATCATGGTCCAAGGTCATTGGCCATATTCTAAGGGCCCAAAGATGCATTCTACCATCACCATTTGTCTACATCAGTTGCTTGGTGTTTTGATGGTGCATCCTGAGTCTGGATGTAAATTTGACCTTGCCTAAGATACTTAATGCTATATGGATGTTAATGTAGCTGTGACACCTTTTCAAGGTGTCCGCTATGTGTAAATTTAGTTATTTTTGTCTCTCAGAACAGTAAAGGGGTTCTGAGAGCTGATTGGATAGGGAAGCTTTGGCATCAGTTTGTCTGGGCTGTGTTGGGGTTCTGCCTGATCATGTGTGCAGTGAGGTGCACATGACAGGCTCAGAACCAAGCCTGGTTGGACGTTTGGGTACCGGCATTCCTCTGAGCCAATCAGTGGGTGCATTTGGCCCCACTGAGGAGTCTGGGGAAGGGTATTTAAGATGCTGGAGTCACGTGTTCGGGGTTTGTTAGGCCAGAGCTGCCTGTTCCTGGATCTGGGCCGGGGTAGCCCTGCGAGGGGTCCCAGTCAGGGGAGTGTGTGCCGCCCCACAACATGGTTGGTTTGACAAGCCCCACAGACCCGCTTGGTCTGGGGCAAGGATCCATCTGTTCCCGAGTCTCAGAGCCGGCTGGTCCGAGGTGCAGTAACTGAGGGAGGATTCAAGGCATCCGGGTGCATGCTCAACTTTAAGGGGCACCGCAGTTCGTGTAAGCGACCGGGGGAGGGCCAACAAGCTGGCATCCTGAGAAGTGCCTGGTTGCTGGGTTGTCAAGGACAATAGAGAATCCACGCTTCCCCAATACTGTCAAGGAGACGGACAACATTTCAGGTACTGAGGAAAGGTTCCTGTTTTTGAGTGCCACTTTGATTCAAGGTTAGAGACTTTGCAACTTCTGTCATTTAAGTGCTGACTGCCATAATCTCTGGCTAGAGATTTGTTCAGCGTTGAAGCGCCCAGCTGTGAGTGGCTACTCTCTGGGTTGGCAAACAGTGACTTTCGTATACTTAGCAGTTCAAGGAGCCTGAGTTTTCTTCATCCTTTCCCTCTGTTCCCACATGAGACTGTGTCTGTTGGATGTTACCCCTGCAAATAAAAACTTTTCAAAAGGACTTTTATGGTGTCCGAGTGCAAAGTCGTTGGGTACTAACCTTGGGAACCCCTAGACCTGGAGGAACAAGCCAAGCGGAGAAAAGTATAAATATGTATATTACATGAAACATGTATAATAACTATCAATGTTAAGAGGAAGATGTATCAAATATAGTCACTGTGGTGTAGACGGGGGTAAGCAACCCCATCTAATCCTACAGGAACAAGTATGTAGTGTTGAAAGAGGAACAAAGGTGAATATAAGTATTGGTTGCAGGAAAAACAAATATTCTTAAAAGGGTAATATTAATGTGGTTAAAAATCTCTAATAAAGCAGTTGAGGTCAAAAAATATGTTTAACCCAAGGGTGCCCAACCTTTTTGAAGAGCGAGGGCCATCTAAGCAACTTGGTAACCCGTCTCAGGCCACAATGAGCTGTGCGGGTGCATGGCAGCCCACTCTACTCTATAGAGCCCACTCTACTTTTTTTTTTTTTTTTTTTTGGCAGATCGGATTGGAGGTAAGCGTTTGTAAACAGACACAAGTCCATTTACATCTGCTTCTCCTTAGAGGTGAATGGAGGGTCCAATTGGGTCGGACTGACCATGTAAAAGGGGCCTATGGCTCAGTGCAGGTAACCCTCGGATGCACTGCTCTGCACCTGGGGATCAGTTTGAAAGCATCCCAGTAACCACTGCAGAACCGATATGCCCATATATACACTTACTATTAATAAACTTACTATTAATAACAGTATTCTATTCCATCCCAGAGCAGTAGGTCGTGGGCCACATGTGGCCCCCGGGCCACTGGTTATGCACCCCTGGTTTAACCCATGTGGCGTAAGATCCAAAAGATCCATTTTGACTCTAACTGGCTGAGTGTCCTGACTTTGTGACTTCCTCGCCAATGTTTTGTATAAGATTCAATGATCCAAAATTTCAGATGAGTGGGGTCCCTGTTATGAACCTTGGCAAAGTCTTTAGATACACACTGTTTATCATATCCTTTTAGGATATTTTGCACATGCTCCATAATTTTTATTTTCAAAGGTTTCTTCATCTGCTCTATGCATTGTAATCCACAGCTGCATTCCAGGGAATATACTGCCACTTCTGTGTTGCATCCTATGAAATCTTTTGTTATATGTTGTTCATGTACTGGTGGATTGAAAGTTGAATTTCTTTTCATTTGGTTGTTTAGTGCGTGTACATGCATAGCATTTTTTGCAAGGGTATAACCCTTTACCTGTAAAAAAGGTGAACTTCTTTTTGGGGGCTCTAGTATGTTTTTTTTTTTTTTACCCCTTTGTCTCGGATTGTGGGAGCTTTTTTATATACAAATTTGGGTTTTATGGGTAGTATGGTTTGAAGATGCTTATCTGTTTGTAGTATATGCCAGTGACATTGTATGATCTTTTCTATTTGTTTATATTGTACATAATAGATTAGAATGATGGGTACTTGGTCTACTTTTTGGTTTTGTTTATTTAACCCCTCAGCGCCAACCGTACGTAAATTCGTGTTCGTGGCTTGAAGGGCTTAAACCGGGATGATGCCTGCCCTGGTACCGTTTTTAGAGCGGGCGGTTGGCTTTTTAGTGATGACAACCGATGCGGCTAAAAGCCGCTCGGCTGTTGTCCTAAAAGAGCAGGAGGGGACGTGTCCCGCCGCCTTCTGCCGCTCTTCCCGGGCCTCCCGTCCCACCTGGAGACCTGATCCGCGTTGCGTCATGTCCGCCTGCTAGGCTGAGACTGGAACGAAGCCAGGAAACTGCGTCAATCTAGGCTCCTATGTAAAAACGCGAGGCAACATCACTTCTGGTTTAGAAAAGACAAGTAAACACTGTTCAGAGGACCACTCCAAGGGTGCTCCACAGTGTTGACTAGTGGGGGGGGGGAGAAAAGTGGGACTATTTCGGTACCCAATTAAGTCAAACAAAAGATAGAATAAAATGTAACATTTATTTTAACAGCAAAGGTAGAAAACAAGAATATCACATATACATAGCAAAACACAATATGTTAAGCAGCTCCTATACAGTAATGAGATCATGTAATAGATACAAAACCCCTAGGTAGATGGGGACAAGGTGATGTGGGTTTAGACGTAATCCTTGACTAGTTTCGCAGCCAATGCTGCTTCCTCAAAAGGTGTCACCCATAACATCTAGGAAAAATACATACAATTTAATACATCATACAGAACAAACAACTATAAGCACAGTTTTATAATACATAGTATTTTGGAGTTTTTTGGTAGAAAGAGAGCGATCTCACTCACCCACAAGGAGCCCTCAACACGACAGGACGGCAAATGAGACACCCTAAATTAGGGTGACCCCCCCCCCCCCCCGGGGGCGGACATGGGGGGCCAAAAAAAAAAGAAAATGGCTGGAGAGGAAATAGTAATGGTATTCAGTATCTGAAAGGTCCAAGTAAAATTTATGGTGATAGAGAGTAGACTGGTGCTCGAAAGATGAAAAGGCAGGACAATACGCTTGCCATATGAAGGAAATAAGATTCATATACCAAAGATACCAGAAAAAGCACAGAGTACTAGTAATATCTATATATAGGTACTAAGGTACTAATGAATCAGAATGTCAAGACAAAATAGAGCAAACCACCAAAAAGGCTCCAGTGTTTAAGAAAGGTAAGTACATTGAATTATTTGAAAGGAACATACCCTAAATTGGACCAGAAGGGTATATAAAAACTAACCAGGAACACACACTCTCATGAAGGGTAAAGATATCCTAGTGTTGATCGCCAGGGAAATTTTGGGGGCCAGAAGTTGTTTAAGCACTAGACCACATAAAGATCTGCAAATAAATGAATTAGAGGGATATAGTGAAACAAAGTTACAAGGAACAAAAGCATATGCAGACTATCAGTGGAGGTTCAGGGGTTAATGAGCTATGTAGGGCTCGTATAGTATGGATATTAAAAATAAAGAGCAAACAAGGTGTTCCATAAAAAGATTGCTCCAAAGCATCTATGATAAACAGGCCCATAGGTAGAAAAGACACACATCGATAAAATAATAATTCAAGATTTACCTTGGATCAGTGAGAGGTGAGTTAGTTCCTGGTTAGGGATGCCGCTCCAGACAGCGTGCACTAGCACGTCTTATAAGGCCCCCAACCCGGAAGTGTAGGGACGTCAATTGACGTCCATCGTGATGGCGCTGTGGATTGGCGCATGCGCACGCACCCGCGTCGCAATCATCCACGTTGTGCTCGGATAAAAACATCCGGCGAGCATTTCCGGGCTTGATCCCTCAATAGGCGCACGCAGATCGAAAAGCCACGCGCGCGCATCTCCCCCAGCGGTGACATTGAGAATGTCCGCTCAGGGGAAACAGAGGGCCGCCCACTCGTAGAGGGACGACAACATCTGTCTAAGGGATCACATGTCCGCCCCCGGGGGGGGGGAGAATGAAGTCCTCCTGCCCCCCCCCCATGTATCGAACCTCCCGTGGGCGAATCAGACAGGTCCCTTAATTTAAAAGAAAAACAATAACAGGCAAATACAAATTGAGTAAATGAATGATTAAATGATCAGGATAGGGTATATGCCAAGGACAGTGACAATGGTATTTGTCACATATGTCTATGGCTAAACCAATCCTGAAATAGTTATTAAGGGTTATTTATAATTACAGTAACCAGTCCTAACAGCTAACATCAAGTCCTATTTTTAAAAGGAAATTCTTTTATGATATCACCCTGCATAATAATGCATGGGAGATACATATATGACAAAAAACTTAAATAATTTGGACAGTAAACCAAAAGAAGCAAGCATAGTGACCAAAGCCACAGTACACAACAAGTTTAACGTGACTCCATAAAAGAGGAGGGTCTTCTCCATCAGAAGTCGTAATAATTTTATTACATTAACATTATCTTCAAAGGTCAAGAATAGGGTTAACAGAAGGGAGAGAGAAAGGAAAGAAAAAGGGGATTATGATATACATAGTGAACTCTATCTGAACAAAAAATTAACCACTTGCAAGAGATTCATAGAAAATATTTGTAGGAGTGGGCTTCATTTAGACCAGGTGGTATAAGTGCATTAAGTCGCTCTATCCAAATAGACTCACGTCTAAGGATTTCGCAATCCCAATCACCACCCCTAGGGTCCTGGGGGATCACTTCCAATACATAAAATTTAATGACTTTGGGATGAAACTTGTGATGAATTCCAATGTGTCGGCCAACTGTTTTGCCATTTGTTGAATAGTACAAATGGTCTTTTCTATTCAATGCAAGGGATGAGGTTACCCACCCCTACTCTTTTTCTTACTTTGAGGCTTTTCCATTTAAAAAATCACTTCCGGTTTACTCGGTTACCCAGTGGCTCCCATTTAAAAAAAAAATGACAGTATTCAGAATCGCTGTTTTTGGCGATCTGAATACTTTAAGTGCAAAGAGATTTGGGGTCTTTTAGACCCCGATCCCTCCATAAAGAATACTTGTCAACACCTATCACCGTCACAAGGTATTTTATTTTTATTGCCACCAGGTATTGCCACCATCGTCGGAGTAAGCGCAATATTTCTGGCAAAAAACCTCCTCTGTAACTCTAACCTGGTAACCGTTAAAAATGTTTAACGTGTCGCCTATGGAGATTTTTAGGTACCATTTAAGGCATGACATGTTCGATATCTATTTACTCGACGTAATATCCTCTTTTACATTATACCAAAAAATTGGGCTAACTTTACTTTTTAGTTTTTTTTATTTTTTATTTTGTTTTTTTGTAATTAATGAAAGTGTCTTTTATTCCCAAAAAATTGCATTTAACCACTTGCCGACCGGCGCACACAGATGTACGTCGACAGAATGGCACGTACAGGCAGGAGGGCGTATATACAAGTCCCTCCTTTCTGCCTGTCCGTGCCATCGGGAGCGCGCCGGGAGCGGCGCGCTCCCGCGCCGGTCGGGACCCCCATGAGTCCGATCGCGGTCCCTGCGGACTCGATTGCCGCGGGGACATCCGCGATCGTCTCACGGGACGGCTGAACGGGGAGATGCCGAGATAAACAGCATCTCCCCGTTCTGCCTAGCAACTAGTGACGCCGATCTCTGCTCCCTGTGATTGGAGCAGAGATCAGCATTCACTATCTGACAGCCACGCCCCCCCACAGTAAGAAACACACCCCTAGGCCTACTTAACCCCTACACTGCCCTCTTGTGGTTAACCCCTAACCTGCCAGTGTCATTTTTACAGGAATCAATGCATTTAAATAGCATTAATTGCTGTAAAAATGACAATGGTCCCAAAAATGTGTCAAAAATGTCCGATGTGTCCGCCATAATGTCGCAGTCACAAAAAAAATCGCAGATCTCCGCCATTACTAATAAAAAAAAATTATTAATAAAAATGCTATAAAACTATCCCCTATCTTGTAAACGCTATAACTTCTGCGCAAACCGATCAATAATCGTTTATTGCAATTTTTTTTTACCAAAAATATGTAGAAGAATACGTATCGGCCTAAACTGAGGAAAAAAAATGTTTTTTTAATATATTTTTTGGGGATATTTATTATAGCAAAAAGTAAAAAATAATGCATTTTTTTCAAAATTGTCGCTCTATTTTTGTTTATAGCGCAAAAAATAAAAACCGCAGGGGCGATCAAATACCACCAAAAGAAAGCTCTATTTGTGGGAAAAAAAGGACGTCAATTTTGTTTGGGAGCCACGTCGCATGACCGCGCAATTGTCAGTTAAAGCGACGCAGTGCCGAATCGCAAAAAGGGGCCTGGTCCTTTGGCTGCAAATTGGTCCGGTCTGAAAGTGGTTAAAAGACCGCTGCGCAAATACCTTGTGACATAAAATATTGTAACGATCGCCATTTTATTCTATAGGGTCTCTGCTAAATGATATATATAATGTTTGGAGGTTCTTAGTAATTTTCTAGCAAAAAATATGGATTTTAATTTGTAAGGAACACATGTCAAAAATGGGCTTAGGCATGAAAGATTTTTTTTTTTGACTCATGCCATTCTGTCCATCTTCCTTAATGAACTTGTCTCCAATTTGTATTGCTGGTTCTAAATGGTCTTTTATGTTTCTACGCATGAGTTGACCTTTGGGTATATTATAGAGCCAGTTTTTATGGTGGCAGCTTTCCATTGGGAGGTAACTTTTCCGATCTACCCATTTTAAAGTGCGTCTTAGTAGTAAGTCTATTATCCTCTTGTATAATTTCCAAATCCAAGAGAGATGCTTTTATCAATCATGTTGCAATTTGATGTTGCAATTATTTAGGTTCAGTTGGTTCATGAAATCCAATAATGTGTCTTCATTGCCCTTCCATGTGATGGTCACGTCATCATTGTACCTTTTTGTAAAAAAATGAATTCAGCTGTTTGTGTAGATGGTCTCTTCTTCCCATTGGACCATAAAAAGATTTTGCGACACTGGGTGCACATTTGGCTTCCAGTGCCACTCCTGTGTTTTTGTTGGTAAAATGTGTGATGGTACCAGAAGTTTTTTTTGAGGTAGAAGTCTAGGCATTTGATGAGATATTTTTTTTGTGTACATGATAATGTGGTATATTGTCTAAGTGCCCATTTGCTTGCCTCTCAAGCTTTGTAGTGATGGATAATTGTGTACAGTGAGGCCACATAAGTCGTTTCCATCATTTTTGGTTCTTCTACTTTGATGTCTTCCTATAGTTGTAACATGTTGTGTGTCTCAGGTATGTTTTGGACTACCGGTTTTAGAAAATTATCTATGTTTTGGCCCATTCTAGCTGCTATTTTAGTCCCAAATGTGCAAATGTCAAGCTCCTTCTTCTTTTTTTTTTTTTTCTTTTTTTTTTTAAATCTGTTGGTTGAGTTGCTGCGCAATTTTAAATAAGTGTCATGTTCCAATAGCTTGAGCATAGTTTCATGGTATTTTTCTTTTAGACTGCATCCCAATCCCTTCTCCCTTATCTGCTAGTCTGATCACTACATCTTTTTTCTTTTAATCAGTTTGCGAATACCAGTTTCTATATGTATGGGTTCTTCTATTTTTTTTCTTTAGCTTTAAATTTCTTACATCTTGAATCACAAATTTCTTGAACCCCTCTATATGTTTATTATCAATGTTAGTGGGAGTAAAGATTTGTTTTCATTCCCCTGTGTTACATATTGCGTTGGATTGCCAAGCATGTACTTGATGTTGATTTTCCTTTATATACTGTTGAACTCCTATGTAGGTTTGAAATTTATCAAAATTTTCTTCTAGGTGCATACTTTAAACCTTTTTTTGCGTACCCTTAATGCTTCTCGAGTCAGTGCTTTGTTACTCAGAATAAAAACTCCTCCAATTATTCTATTTTTTGTTTTTCTGTTTCCTGCTCCACACTCTTTTCTTTCTGTGCTTCTTGTTCCTCTTGGTTTTTCCATTCTGTGGATGATTTTCTGTTCCTTTTCCTATAAAAAAAATAACTAAAATTGGTTGTATCCTTGGCATTGATGGTTTCCAAGGTAATATCCATCATATCTTCCTTATTTGTATTCATCCCTGAGTGGGACATAATTGCATGTGGGTATGGGACTCCTTTTTGTAGGGTCTATATGATTCATGTTCTTGTGGTGGGCCTCTTCTTTCTCTTGGGATATTATCATAGAAACCACCAAGACCAAGGATACAACAGATTTTTTTTAGGAAGAGTAACAGAAAATCGTCCACGAGAAGAACCAAGAGGAACAAGAAGCAGCACAAAAAGAAAGAAATTAGGGTGTAGAGCAGGAAAGAGAAAACAAACAAAGATAATAATTGGATGAGTTTTTAATAATAAAATAAGAGTAACAAAGCACTGACTCATGAAGAATTAAGGGTACTTGACAAAAGGTTTAAAGTATGCAGCTATAAAAAATTTAGATAAAGTTCAAACCTACATAGAGTTCAAAAGTATATAAGGAAACTCCACATCAAGAAGTACATGCTTGGCAATCCAACAAAAAATGCAACACTGCACAAGAGAATGAAGACATCACACATAGTAATCTACGCAACAAGTCCATCTTTAATCCCACTATCAATGATGATAAACATAAAGCGGTATTCAAGATGTGAGAAATGTTAAAGATAAATAAGAGAAGAACCTATACATATAAAAACTGGTATTTGAAAACTGGTGAAGATGATGTGATCAGACCGGCAGATAAGGAAGGAGGAATTGTGACCCAGGCTAAAGAAAAATACCACAAAACCATGCTCAAGCAATTGGAAGATGAGGACAGGTATTTGAAATTGTGCACCAACCTGACCAACAGATTTAAAAAAAAGAGCTTGAAAAAGTTGTTCATTTGGGACTAAAAAGAGGAATTTTGGAGAAAAAAGAAGCAAGATATCTCATTCCTGAAACATGTCAGATGCATATCATTTATTTGATGCCCAAAATAAATAAAAATAAAGATAGCCCACCTCCAAGACCTGTAGTGAATGGAATCGAAACTATAACAGCTAGAATGGGCCAATAAATGGATAATTTCCTACAACCGGCAGTACAAAACACCAAAGCATACCTGAGATACACAAAACATGTTACAACTATAGGAAGACCTCAATGTAGAAGAACCAATAATTATGGCAACAGCTGTTGTGGCCTCACTGTACACAATTATACATCACTATCAGGCTTGTGAGGCAACAAAATGGGCACTTAGACAATTATCATGTACACAAATAACATACCTCATCAAATGCCTAGCATTCGTCCTCAAAAATAACTACTTCTGCTACCATCACACGTTTTACCAACAAAAAACAGGAGTGGCAATCGGAGCCAAATTTGCAACCAGAGTCGCAAATCTAGGGCCCAATGGAAGGAATCGTCTACACAAACCGTGTTCATGATGCCTTGCACACAAGTCGCTCCGACTTAGAAAAAGGTTCCTGTACGACTTTGGGGGCGACTTGAGGCGACTTGCATTGACTTTTCTAGGGAAGTTGTTTTGCAAGTCACCGCAGCTGTGATGTCCAGGTCGCCTGAGGCAGTCATGCTGCAAGTCGTGCTGCCTCAGTGTGAACCGATACTAAGTGAATTTCTTTCCTTTTTATCTGCTTTTAGGTGTGATTTTTATATTGCCCACACCTGTTACTGCCCCAGGTGAGTTTATCACATGCTTGAAACAATCTTATTTATCCAGTATTTTGAAAGGGTGCCAAGAATTTGACCAGCACATATTTGGGTGACATTATGTCCAATTGGCTTTTTATCCTCCTTTTTTGGTTCCAATACACACAAAGGGAATAAACAAATGTATAGCAAAATGTGTTACCGCAATACTTTTCTGTGAGAAATACTTGATTTTCTGGAAAAAATTTCTGGGGTGCCAACATTTTCGTCCATGACTGTATAAACAAATAGAAAAGATCATACATAGTATTATAAATGGGAAAGTGGAGCTGTGAATATAACGGAAGGGAGATTCGGAGGAGAAGCTGGAAAAATGGAATGGGGGGAGGCACGGGCTGTTTTTTTTTTTCTGTTGCATATTTTTTTTGGGGGGTGGGGGGGTTACTGGGTGGTCCCATCCCCCTCACCATCCCCTTTTCTGCCCATCGGTGGATCTCCCTCCCCCTCCTTGATGACGGAGGGGGAGGGAGTCATACTGATCCTTGGTTTATATATATATATATATATATATATATATATATATATATATATATATATATATATATATATATATATATATATATATATATATATATATATATATATACACACACAGTGGTGTGAAAAAGTGTTTGCCCCCTTCCTCATTTCCTGTTCCTTTGCATGTTTGTCACACTTAAGTGTTTCGGAACATCAAACCAATTTAAACAATAGTCAAGGACAACACAAGTAAACACAAAATGCAATTTGTAAATGAAGGTGTTTATTATTAAAGGTGAAAAAAAATCCAAACCATCATGGCCCTGTGTGAAAAAGTGATTGCCCCCTAAACCTAATAACTGGTTGGGCCACCCTTAGCAGCAACAACTGCAACCAAGCGTTTGCGATAACGTGCAATGAGGCTTTTACAGCGTCCTGGAGGAATTTTGGCCCACTCATCTTTGCAGAATTGTCCTAATTCAGTTACATTAGAGGGTTTTCGAGCATGAACGGCCTTTTTAAGGTCATACCACAACATCTCAATAGGATTCAGGTCAGGACTTTGGCTAGGCCACTCCAAAGTCTTCATTTTGTTTTTCTTCAGCCATTCGGTGGTGGACTTGCTGGTGTGTTTAGGATCATTGTCCTGCTGCAGAACCCAAGTTCGTTTCAGCTTGAGTACACGAACAGATGGTCGGACATTCTCCTTCAGGATCTCTTGGTAGACAGCAGAATTCATAGTTCCTTTTATCACGGCAAGTCTTCCAGGTCCTGAAGCAGCAAAACAGCCCCAGACCATCACACTACCACCACCATATTTTACTGTTGGTATAATGTTCTTTTTCTGAAATGCAGTGTTCCTTCTACGCCAGATATACTTGGACACACACCTTCCAAAGAGTTCCACTTTTGTCTCATCAGTCCACAGAATGTTGTCCCAAAAGTCTTGGGGATCATCAAGATGTGTTGTGGAGAAATTGAGACGAGCTTTGATGTTCTTTTTGCTCAGCAGTGGTTTTCTCCTTGGAACTCTGCCATGCAGGCCATTTTTGCCCAGTCTTTTCCTGATGGTGGAGGCATGAACGCTGACCTTAACTGAGGCAAGTGAGGCCTGCAGTTCCTTGGACGTTGTTGTGGGGTCTTTTGTGACCTCTTGGATGAGTCGTTGCTGCGCTCTTGGGGTAATTTTGGGCGGCCGGCCACTCCTGGGAAGGTTCACCACTGTTCCATGTCTTCGCCATTTGTGGATAATGGCTCTCACTGTGGTTCGCTGGATTCCCAAAGCTTTGGAAATGGCTTTATAACCCTTTCCAGACTGATAGATCTCAATTACTTTCTTTCTCAATTGTTCCTGAATTTCTTTGGGTCTCGGCATGATGTGTAGCTTTTAAGGATCTTCTGGTGGACCTTACTGTGTCAAGCAGCTCCTATTTAAGTGATGCCTTGATTGTGAACAGGTGTGGCAATAATCAGGCCTGGGTGTGGCTAGAGAAATTGAACTCAGGTGTGGACAACCACAGTTATAGTATGTTTTAACAAGGGGGGCAATCACTTTTTCACACAGGGCCATGATGGTTTGGATTTTTTTTCACCTTTAATAATAAACACCTTCATTTACAAATTGCATTTTGTGTTTACTTGTGTTGTCCTTGACTATTGTTTAAATTGGTTTGATGTTCCGAAACACTTAAGTGTGACAAACATGCAAAGGAACAGGAAATGAGGAAGGGGGCAAACACCTTTTCACACCACTGTGTGTGTATATATATATATATATATATATATATATATATATATATATATAAGAGAGAGAGAGAGAGAGAGAGAGAGAGAGAGAGAGATGCCAAGTCCTTTTTTTTTTTTTACAGCAGATGTATTGAACTGAACTCTGGGACTTGTGAGAATTATAAGTCGGGCTGGAAATGTTTTATTTTTTTTATATTATTCTAATTGATGACAAGAAAGGTGATATGGTGGATGTATAGAGGATCTGTGATGTGCTAGAGGAGGGGGGGGGGGGGGGTGGGGGGTAAGAGGGATTGCACGAGATAGCATAAGGATTACCACACCTTCCCTGCGAGGGAAGAGGAAGGGGTTATATAGATCCTTGGTTTATTAATATATGAGTATATGCCACTCCCTTCTCTCTTTCCTAATAGGGGTATTGAACTGAATATTTGGATTTATGAGACTTATAAGCCTAGATGGAAATGTTTTTTGTTTGAATTTTTTTTTATCCAACCTTTTTTATTTATTTTTTTTTTTTTTTTTGAAGTTAAGAAAGATGTTATGGCTGAATAGAGGATCTGGGGTGCACTGGAGGGAAGGGGGGGCGGGTAAAGGGGACTGCACGAGACAGCACAAGGAAAACGACACCTAATATATGAAAAAGGAAGGCCAAACAGCACAGCCCCCCGTACCTCTATCCATGCAGGTTTTAGCTACACACATACAAGTATTGCACTTTTATTTTTTATTTTTTTGCACTAGACCCCCTCTAGGGCCTTTTTTCTTTTTTTTTTTCCTGCACTAGAGACCCCCTGTGGTTTTTCTTTT
Source organism: Lithobates sylvaticus (assembly GCA_028564925.1). Taxonomy (NCBI): domain Eukaryota; kingdom Metazoa; phylum Chordata; class Amphibia; order Anura; family Ranidae; genus Lithobates; species Lithobates sylvaticus. The sequence continues at coordinate 115,572,782 of CM053032.1, read as the reverse complement.
TCACTAGACCCCCTGTGGGGCCTTTCCCCTTCTTTTCTCAGCACTAGACCTCCTGTGGGGTTTTGGTTTGTTCTGTTCTAGACCCCCTGTGAGGTTTTGGTTTGTTCTGTTCTAGACCCCCTGTGGGTTTTTGTTTTTTCTGTACTAAAGATAATAATAAATAAAGATAAATAATAATAAAGATAATCAATCACTAAAGGAGATTTTTTTATTTCATAGTCGCCTACTTCATTCATAGATTTACAATTAGACACAGGGGAGGTGGCATGGAATTGGTGGGGGGAAGGCTAAAGATCAGAAGTTAACAAACAATGGAGTAGGATAATAGAAGAACGGGCAGAGAAGTGACATTAGAGAGTAGCAGGAATGTGTTAGGGAGGGGGGGGTTGGTGTGCCCTTTTATTTTTTTGGGGGGAGGTTTGTTATGTAGTTGACATTATCCCCTGTGGAAGTAGACAGGGAGGGGTAGGGAGAGGGGAGACGAGGGTGGGGGACACTATAGGGCATTATACCCCATGACATATTGCAGTGATGGAGGGGAAAGCTTCTCCTGGGACCCTCTTCCTCTGAGGATGGTATGTTGATACAAGTTTTACTTTCATGAAGATCATATGAAATAGAGCAATGGGCAAGAAATTGATAATGTAGAATGGTTGAGAATATAAATGTACAGAGAATAAATGATTATGTATTGACTTAGAGATATATAAACACCTATTGAGGTGATGATATAAGGAGCAGGAGCGGGAGGGATTGGGTTCATGCGCAATCAATCCCCCATAGTAGGTTAGTACTCACTCAGGGGAGGGGGAGTTGAGTGCATTAAAGATATATTCTTTTATCCCTTCATCTGTCGGAGGGAGATACCGGGGGAGTAAACCCCACGTAACACATTAGGGTTATTAGAACCCTCTTTGTTCTTTTTTTTCTTATCGTTTCTTTTCCCCTTTTTCTTTTTTTCTTTTATTTTTTTTCTGTTGCTCTCTGGTAGGGGGGATGGAGGCTTTAAAGGTCACTTCTCTAAACGTGAAAGGGCTTAATGTGCCGGAGAAAAGGAAGATTTTAATGCAAGATTTGAAACGCTCATACTCGGATGTGGCATACATTCAGGAAACCCATTTTAGAGAGGGTAAGGTACCAATTCTTAAGAATAACTTTTACCCTTATGCATATCATGTATTTAATAGGGCAGCTAAATCAAGAGGGGTTTCTATATTGGTTTCAAGATGAATTCCCTAGACATTAATAGACAAAATAACAGATATAGAGGGCAGATTTCTGTTCCTCAAAGGGACGATGGGTGGCATAAAAGTGACTTTAGCCACGATATACGCCCCCAATAATAATCAAGATCAATTTATCTGCGCTACTATTAACAAGCTAATGAAATTTACTGATGGTAAACTTATCTTGGGGGGTGATTTTTTTTCTTTTTTCTTCTTTTTTTATTCTTTTTTTTTTTTTTTTTTTTTTTTTAATTTTTTTTTTTTACTTTTTATCTTTTTCTTTTTTTTTTTTTTTTTTTTCTTTCTTCTTTTTTTCTTTTTTTTTTTCTTTTTCTTTCTTTTTTTTTATTTTTTAATCTTTTTTACTTTTTCTTTTTTTATTTTTTTTTTTTTTTTTTTCTTTTTCTTTTTTTTCTTTTTTTTTTTCTTTTCTTTTTCTTTTTCATTTTCTTTTCCTTATTCTTTTTTTTCTTTCTTTAATCATCTTTTTTATCTTCTTTTCTTTTTTTCTTTTCTTTTTCTCTTTTTTTTTCTTATTCTTTTTTTTTTTTTTTTTTTTTTTTTTTATCTTTTCCTCCTTTTTTTCTTTTTTTTTTTTTTATTATTTTTTTTTTTTTTTTTTTTTTTTTTTCTTTTAATCTTATCTTTTTTTTTTTTTTTTTTTTTTATTTTCTTTCTTATTTTTTTTTTTATCTATCTTTTTTTTTTTTTTTTTATCTTTCTTTTTTTTCTTTTTTCTATTTTTTTTTTTTTTTTTTTTACTTTATCTTTTTTTTTTTGGGGGGTGATTTTAATCTTCCCCTAGACCCAAAGATGGGTACATCAGGGGGGAAGCTCCTCGGTAGCTACAGGTCTACATAAACGAGTCTTGCAAATATTGCATAATTACCAACTTACTGATGCATGGAGAGAGTATCACCCCAACGAAAGAGACTACACCTTTTATTCAGTGTCACATAAAGTATATTCTAGAATCTACTTATTTTTCACTCCACAGTGTATGTTAACGGCAGTTAAAGAGGTGGCTATAGGGAGTATTACATGGTCAGACCATGCCTAGGTCTCACTGACATTAACTATGAATGAGTAGCCCTCTGACAAGAGGAGACAGTGGTGATGGCATGAGAGTTTGATGGAAGATAAGATGGTGGTAGAGGAAGTTATTAAGGAATTGCAGTAATATTTTCAATATAATACTGTAGAGGAGACAGATGCAGGGGGAATCTGGGAAGCGCACTAAACGATAATAAGAGGGGTACTCATTAAGCATGGTTCTAGAATAAAAAAAGAAAGGGAAGCCCAATTGACCCAATTACTGAAAGATATACAGATGTTAGAGACCCAACATAAACGGAACACAAGGTGTACGGGGGAGACGGAACTCCTTAAATTGCATAGACAAGTGACAGAGTTACTCCAACATAGAGCTAAGGCAGCACTTCAGAGATGCCGGAAATATTATTATGAAACAGGAGATAAATGCGGCCGTTCACTGGCTAGAATTGCAAGAGGCCATCAGGACATCCAAACCCAGAAAAGCTCCGGGCCTGAATGGCTTTACACATAAATACTACCAGACTTTTTTCCCTCAGCTGGGTAAGCAGATGGTACAAACATTTAATTCAATGGGACATGATTTACTATTTATTATTTAACCCTGAAAGCACATATCACCGTTATTCCGAAGGAGGTTAAGGACCCATAAATATGTGGCAGCTATCGCCCTATTTCATTATTGAATGTAGATCTTAAGTTATTTACAAAAATATTAGCCACTTGTATACAACCATGTTTGACTGCATTAGTACACCCAGACCAGGTAGGCTTCATTCCATCGCGGGAGGCCCGTGATAATACCATTAAAATGTTGAATCTAGTCCACTTAGCCGGTCATTCTAAAACACCCACTGTGTTTCTAGTAACAGATGCCGAAAAGGCATTCGACCGAGTCAATTGTTCCTTTAATGTTTTCAGTCCTACGGTATGTGGGTTTAGGGAAGAGGATGGTAGGGTGGATCTCGACCATATACACAAGGCCGGAGGCACAAATAAAAGCAAATTGAGTACTATCTGAACCTTTCTCTATCGGCACTGTCAGAGAGGTTACCTGGCTGGACGGGTGGTTGGCCGTTCTGGCATGCGCCGGTTCGCGCGTTCCCGCGCGCACGGATGTATGCGCCCCCGTGGGCGTGCGTGTACCGGCCGACTCTGTGCGTTGATGCGTAGACGCCCGCTCGGGTGCGCAGTGGTGTGCGTGACCCTGTGGGTACTGGCTCGCGTGCTTCTGTGGTCGCTGGTGCGCGCGGGTGCTGGTGCACACGCATGCGCGCTGTTTGGCGCCAACCGGCCTATTTAGTCTGGCTGAACCCATTGCCCGGTGCTGCCTGATCAACAGCTTCCCGTGACCTTATTCCTGTACCCATGCTTCTGCTTGATTACCTTTGACTCGACTTGCCCCTCGGACTTCCTGGATTTCTGCCTGCATCTGACCCCGGCCTGTTTTGACCTTGCTCCTGCCTTCTTCTCTTGTACGTCGTTGCCCGCACGTTGCCAAACCCAGCCTGTACCCGGACTTGCCTATCCCGCTCCTGCTCAGCACCTGTTGCCTGTGTTCCTGTCTGCCATCTTGCTGTCTGAAGACTCTCCACTTCCAGCATTAGGACCTACATTACCAGGCTCTCGTACTCCTCTGTACTCCCGTGCCTCCTGTCTTCTCTAACAGGGGCCGCGATTCTGATACGTAAGGGAGACCACCCTCTGCCCAAGCGGACTTACCGGTCAGGTACGTTTGGGGTCTGATAGTATCAGGCAGCCATAACCGAGTCCGGGCAGAGGGCCTCCCCCATGAATGAACTCTGTGAACCGCTTGGGCCTTACCCAATCCGTAAAGAACCTACAGGACGGCTATACTAGATTGGAAAAACAAGTCCAGGCTTTGTCTTCACCTACTACCTCTCAGGGAACACCTTCTGCCGGATTCAACCAAGCACCCTCTGTAGTAATGCTTCCTCCCGAACCCAAGGTACCCAAGCCTGAAAGGTTCTCTGGAGAACAAAGTAAATACCACGCCTTCCACAACGCCTGCGAGCTCTATTTTGCTCTTCAGCCCCGCACTTTCTCCTTGGAAGCTACAAAGGTGGGCTTCGTCATTTCCCTCCTGTCCGGCGAGCCTCAAACCTGGGCCCACCACCTGCTGGAACAAAAATCCACATCCCTGGACTCCCTTGACAGCTTATTTGCGGCTATGTCACAACTCTGAGGATCCCCAATTGACCGCAACAGCCGAGGCTGCACTGCATTCCCTGCAGCAAGGTCACAGAGCGGACGAGGATTACGCAGTGGAATTCAGATGCTGGAGCTCTGACACAGAGTGGAACGACATGGCTCTGCGCCACCAATTCCGCATGGGACTGTCCGATCCGTTAAAGGATGAGCTGGCACGTGTCGGAGTACCGCAGACACTGGATGCCCTAATTAACCTCTCTATCCAAATTGACCGCCGCCTAAGAGAGACGCTCCGAAAGATCTTCTGGTCACCCTCGCCTTATCTGGATGCTGCCAAGGGTACCCAGTAAACCCAGTCAAGTTCCTCCCGCTGCTTCCAATACAGTCTCCGAGGCCCCAGAGCCCATGCAAATTGGCCTGCTCCGCCCTTCTCTTACCCTGGAAGAAAAGATGCGAAGACGGGCCCATAATCTGTGCCTGTACTGCAGAGAACCCAGACATTGCGCAAGATCGTGCCCCAACAAGACACGTAAGTGCCTGCCTCTCTCTTCCTTGAGTACACCTGTCTTGTCTAAAACTGGTTCTCACCTGGCTCTTGCTGTTGTTGTTTTGCAGCTTTCCGGAAGGACTATCCCAGTGTCAGTCATCGTTGACTCCCGAGCATGTAGCTGCTTCATAGACCTAGCCTTCACTACCAACCATGGCATTCCCCTTCAGCCTAAAGCCCGGGGCCTTGCAGGACATCTGGCGGACGGTTCTACTCTCAGCTCTGGTCCAGTCGTCCAGGAAACTATCCCTCTGTTGACCATCATAGACTCTCAGCATCAAGAACTTCTATGCCTGGACGCTATTTCCTCTCCCCTTTTTCCAATCATATTGGGAATTCCCTGGTTGCAGGCTCACAACCCCAGCATTGACTGGGCCACGGGCAAAGTCCAGTTCCTCCCACGAGTATTGCCGTCCTCACTGTCTATGTGGAACATCCTGCAAGTCATCCCAGCTTCTCTGCATAAATCCCCATACCGAGTTAAGCCAAGCTATCCCCGGACCTTACCACGACTTCTTGGATGTATTTAGCAGAAAGGGAGCAGAGACCCTCCCTCCACATAGACCATATGATTGCCCGATAGAGCTTTTACCTGGAACAGAAGTCCCCTTCGGAAGGATCTTTCCGTTAACTGAGCAGGAGTTGGGCACTCTGAAGGACTATATAGATTAGAATCGGGAGAAGAATCTGGAGAAGGGGTTTATCCGCCCTTCCACCTCCCCGGCCAGTGCAGGCATCTTTTTTGTAGAAAAAAAGGATCACTCCTTACGTCCTTGCATCGACTACAGGGAACTGAACAAAATCGCCATTAAAAACGGATACATGCTACCACTAGTGCCGGAACTCTTTCAGAGGTTGGGAACAGCAACCATGTTCACTAAGCTGGATCTCTGCGGAGCCTATAATTTGATCCGCATCCGGAAGAGGGATGAATGGAAACTGCCTTTCGCACTCGATGCGGGTACTACGAGTACCTTGTCATGCCCTTTGGCAGGTGCAGTGCTCCAGCGACCTTCCAGCACTAAGTAAATTATATTTTTCACCACTACCTGGACCTATGTCATTGTCTGTCTACCTGGACGACATTTTAATTTTTTCCTCTTCCCTGTCTGATCATTGTAGGCATGTCTGGAACGTACTGGCTCGTTTGAGGCAACATGGGCTTTATGCCAAGACCAGAAAAATGCCAATACGAAATGCAATGTGTGCAATTCCTGGGCCTAGTCATTTCAGCTGAAGGCATTGAGATGGATCCCAAGAAGGTATCTGCCATTCTGGACTGGCCTGCACCTGCAGACAAAAAAGGGGTCCAGCGCTTTATTGGCTTTGCCAATTTCTACAGGAAATTCATCAAGGGATTCTCCTCCATAATTGCTCCTATAACCGAGCTAACTAAGCAAGGGTTTAGATTCTGCTGGACTCCTGAAGCACAGTTGGCCTTTGAAAAACTTAAGGGGCTTTTTAGCTCGGATGTGCGCGCCCCCGTGGGCACTTGTGTGCGTGTACCGGCCGACTCTGATGTGCATGCTGGTGTGCTCGGGTGCGCAGTGGTGCACGTGTCCCTGTGGGTACTGGCTCGCGTGCTTCTGTGGTCGCTGGATGCGCGCGCCGGTGCTCGGGCGGGTGTGCGCGCTGTTTGGCGCCAACCGGCCTATTTAGTCTGGCTGAACCCATTGCCCGGTGCTGCCTGATCAACATCTTCCCGTGACCTTGTTCTTGTACCCGTGCTTCTGCTTGATTACCTTTTGACTCGGCTTGCCCCTCGGACTTCCTGGATTTCTGCCTGCATCTGACCCCGGCCTGTTTTGACCTTGCTTCTGCCTTCTCCTCTTGTACTTCATTGCCCGCACGTTGCCGAACCCAGTCTGTACCCGGACTTGCCTATCCCGCTCCTGCTCAGCACCTGTTGCCTGTGTTCCTGTCTGACATCTTGCTGTCTGAAGACTCTCCACTTCCAGCATCAGGACCTACATTGCCAGGCTCTCATACTCCACCGTACTCCCGTGCCTCCTGTCTTCTCTACCAGGGGCCGCGAGTCGGATACGTAAGGGAGACCACCCTCTGCCCAAGCCGACTCACTGGTCAGGTACGTTGGGGTCTGATGGGCACCCGCCAAGGGTGCCCTTTATTACCACTCCTTTTTGCTATCACTTTAGAGCCATTTCTTTGTAAGGTCAGGCAAAACCCGGATATTAGGGGGTTAATAACCGGAGATTTACATCATAAAGTATCCGCATATGCGGATGATCTTTTATTCTGCCTTACTAAACCTGTTATAGCTATGCCGAACCAACTAAGAGAATTGGACCAATTGGTGCGCTGTCCAATTTAAAAATAATTATGTCCGAGTCAGAGGCAATGGGTGTATCTATGACTACGACTCAAATTAATGCTGTAAAAATGTATTTTAAATTTAGATGGACCTATACAGGCATCAAATACCTGGGCACGTTGATTACACCTAAATTGGACCAAACCTTTGAGTTGAATTTTCCACCTCTACTGAGTAGAGTGAAAGTCTTATTTTCTAAATGGCATTGGGGCCTTTTCTCTTGGTTCAGTAGATGTAACATAATAATGTCAGTATTGCCTACATTTTCCTATCTCTTTCAAACTCTACCCATTCATATACCCCCAGAATTCTTTAAACGGACTAATAAGATGATGACTGAATTCATTTGGGCCCATAAAAGGCCCAGAATTCAATGCCGTTTAATAAAAATGCCTAAACAATATGGGGGGGGGGGGGGGGGGGGTAGCGGTACCAGATATGCAGAAATATTAGGTGGCTCATATGGCGCGACTAGTAGACTAGTGTAGGCATGCAAGCTCTAAAATATGGCCAAAGATCGAGCAATCAGTGTGAAGTCCCATTGCGTCATGCGGTTTGGTGCTTTGGAGACCTGAGTTCAGCTCTCAAAAAGCACCCAACCTTGGGCCCTACCCTGCGTATTTGCTCTTGAATATGTTCTACCACTTTTATTATCTGTTAACTTCCAACTATACCCGATTGTAGGGAATCCTTGTTTCCCTCCGGGACTACAGGGGCGACCCTTCAGGAAACTTTCAGACTCCGTGTTTTCAGGCCTCACACTTTATACAAATAGCAACCGGGACATGGCCCTCATTACCGGAACTAACCTCATCCAACGACCGTTTCTGCCTTGATTTCTGGAGTGGAGCTCAGTTGCGACATTTCCTTAACACTCTCCCACCTCCGGACAGATTTCAATGAACATTGACACTTTTAGAACAACTATGTGAGGGGACGGGGCCTTGCTCTCACTTAATCTCGCAAATGTATGCACTACTGGCTGCCCCCCAAGAGGATTATGTCCCTCCATATATAAGGAAGTGGGAAACTACATTAGATAGGACATTCACCCAGGCACAACATAGGCAGATAGTAAATCTTGCATTGAAATCTTCAATAGCCACAAGAATCCAAGAAACTAATTTTAAAATAATGACAAGATGGTACCGTACACCCTCATTACTTAATAAATTCTTTCCGGAGATCCCGGACAAATGTTGGAGGTGTCAAGAGGAAAGAGGGACTCTACTACACGTTCTTTGGTCCTGCCCAAAACTGGAGTACTTCTGGAGGGAGATACGGCGGATAGCACAGAAATTTATATACCTCCCAGAAGACCCAGCCCTATTTTTGGTACATATCTCAAACATACCAGGGAAAACGTATAGTAAGATAGAATGGAGACTATCTCAAATAACTAGATATTGTTTTTTCTGTAGATGTATTTGAGATAAGAGTAATGCTGTTAATTAGATTTCTAATGGATTCGTTTGAGCTCATATGATTGATGGATTAATGAAATTGTTTATTTCTCTGTATGTATGACAACTAAAATAAATAAATAAAAAAAAAAAAAAAGAAAAGAAAAGATCATACAACGTCACTGGCATATACTACAAACGGATAAGCATATTCAAACCATCCTACCCAGAAATTTGTATATAAAAAAAGCTCTCACCATTATTATTATTATTATTCAGAATTTATATAGCACCAACAGTTTTACACAGTGCTTTACAACTTGAGGGCAGACAGTACAAATACAATACACTTTAATGCAGGAGGAATCAGAGGGCCCTGCTCCTTTTAGAGCTCATCCAAGACAAACTGGTAAAAAAACCCTTGCAAAAAATATAAAATATTATACATGTACACGCTCTAAACATCCAAATGAAAAGAAGTTCAACTTTCAAGCCATGATTACGGGAACAACTTTTAACATAAAATATTTCATAGGATGCAACAATAGAATGCAGCTGTG